>JAUMHL010000010.1:793886-805786 GCA_032362345.1 Sandelia bainsii
ACCATCATTGCACATGGTTTTCTAATGATCAGTTATCCTTTTAAATTAATACGTTTGCATTAGCAAACATAACATGCAACTGAGCTCTCACTGTGTTAATAATGTTAGTAATGACACATGTCTGTTTCTACTTTTAGGGGTCACATGACCCGAGTTGTATTTCCAATCTGTCAGCAAGTGAGGTGGAGCAGCTGCTGAGAAGTGCCACAGTGCATCGGCAGGTAAACCAGCACCAAAACCCCAGCAGGGAGGGGCATTATTTCAATAAGCACCATCAGGACGGAGGCAGAGTGGAGGACTGTGATGTGAGACACCACAGAGGACAACATAGTAACTTTGTCCTCAGTAGCAACACAGCAGAGAAAGACGTAAGCCACAGGACACAGGCTGAGCATCACTACACTCACCAGGAAAGCCATTACAGGAGGAAGGAGGAGAGAAACTACCACAACAGCCTGAGTGAGGGTCATCACTTTGGAAACCACAAAGGGGAGAAACTTCACCATGGCAACCAAATGGATGGTCACTACAGCTCTTCCCTGGTGAGAACATGTCACAGTGTTCAGGAAGATTGTACGAGCCACCACACCAGCGGCTTCTTCAGGAGCAATGGAAGAGGAAATGGAGGGAGACCCAGTGGCTGCCCCCCTCCCTGTCCCCATCTCCAGGAACTAGTCACAGCCTACCAACCACAGCTTGGTGATTACATCAGTGTTGATGAAGCAGAACGTTACTGTTACAGCCCAGCCTCTCAAACAGAGAGCAGCTTCAACCACTGCACTGCTCTGTACCACAGCCCCACCTCCTCTGATAGAGTGCACTCCCCCCTCTATGGAGACGACACCCCTTACACCATCCTCAACACCTTGGATACCACTGAGCCAATCACAGCCATCTTCATGGGCTTCCAGGCAGCGCAGGATGGAAGCGGGCAGAGCCGGGAGTTTGTGGGCTCCCTGAAGGCTGAGCTGGTCGTCATTGAGGATGACGAACAAAATGGCGAGTACAACGACATGAAGAAGAAGAGCCACGCCCAGCCAGGTGTTAGAAGCTATTCAACAGGAAGTGCAGCTGGTGGAAAGCTTAGATGTGTGCAGGGACTTGGAGACAGACGGACTGAGACGCAGACAGGAGCAGGTATCAGAAAGATAAACAAACATAAAGCATGCTGTACTGTCTGCTGACTCGACAAACTACTGAACGTGTGTCCAGCTGTGTAACATTTAACACTGCTCTCATACACACAGTAACAGCTCGCTGGTGAACATAGTGGAACATTAACATCATGAAGAGTTTGTTTTTCTCAGGTGTTAGTCTTAACACATAGCAGCGTGTAGTGCAGTTGTTGATGCCCCTGGTGGCAAAAAGAGCAGCTAAAAGCAACACCCTGCCAAAAACATTGTCATTCAAACAGAATATCAAATATAAAAGATTAGATAAGCTAGTCAATTACAGCTTCCTGACTACATCGTAATTACCCGGTAACTGTTTCACACTTTAAATGAATAGCAACTAATTAGTGCAAAGTAAGTTTAAACTTTTGATGTAATTACCTCTTAATTTTTCCACAATTGTAATGAAATCACAGCTTGAGAAACATTTTAATTCAATTACCTGCAAATATGTGCATGATTAAGACAATATTACACCCAATTACTGTGAAGAAAACAGAGAATTTACTAATAATCAAGCATCATTTTCCTTCAGTACCGTGTTTTTAATGATGTTATTTTTTCAAAACACAATAAAGATAGAAATTTATAGGTAAATTCACATTTTTTACATTTTCTTGTTTGCTCAGGAAAAGCAAACAAGAAACATTTTGTCTTAATCAGGCACAAAATTGCAGGTAATTGTATTAAACTTTCAAACAGGTTTCACATGCTGTAATTTTATCAAAATAGAAAACTTTAGACTTCTTCCTCACTGATTGGTTGTCATTTCATTCAGCTTGTGACCAGTTCCTGGCTACTTAGGATGTAATTATCAGGCTGTAATTTAGTAGGTTTAATATCTTTTTCACTTTTTCACTGTAGAAACAGTAAGTACATGTATTTGCACAGTACAGTAATGAGTAAGTATTTTAACTGTGTACAGTGGCTTGAAGAACATGTTGATTCCAGTGAAGCTGTGGCTCCCTCTGCTGGTGTCAACCTGTCACTTATTCCAAGTGCATAAAGCGTAAGCAAACATGACACACAGCATGTGTTTAGATTATGTTTGGAAGATCAGATTGTATTTTGTTGTAGACGATGATGTGTTTTTGTTAATACTAACTTTAAATGTGTGTGCTGTTAAATGTTTGTGTGTTTGTCGACACTGTCAGATGAAGAGCATGTGGAGAACCATGAAATGCTGATGCTAATAAACCTGTTAACAGCTCGTTGTGTGTCTGTGTGGGTCTAACTGTCATCTCAATACAACACTTTGTGTGCATCAGGGCATGTTTGATATTAATTGTGTGTGATGTGAAGCTCAGTCGTCGCCCACAGAGTCCCACTAACTTCCTGAAACGTGTAATGACATTAATGATGGGACCTGCATCAGTGGCTGTGGCAGACAGCCAACATTCATTTGTCCCTGAACACTGAGGCTCTGCTGTTACTGTTCCAGCTGCAGGACAGAATCTGTCCACACGTCACGGTAACACTTTCAATCACTCACTTACTGTTTAGATGTTGAAGTTAACATCAACACACTTTTGTCATTTAATGAATATAAAACGTGTGCACATCCTCTGCTGGAGATGACGACTATGTGACACAGTGAAAAGCTCCAGAACAAGTCAATAAATGGACTGGAGAGTTTCAGTTGGTTTTTGTCAGCTGCTGTCAGTCACAATCTGTGCAGTTTCATCATTATATCTCATAGTTAATGTGGAATTTAAAATAGGTAATATAACACATATATATTTTTGGGCCATAAGTATTGATGTATTTACATTATGTGTAAACCACTAACGGTGGAGCTGACTCCAGCTCATGTACTGACATCATTTATTAGCTGGTTATTTTTGTATTGAGACCCTCAATACATAAAGTAACTAAAGCTGTCAGATAAATGTAGTGGAGTACAAAGTATAACATTTGTTTCTGAACTGTAGTGGAGTCAAAGTAACGTAACACGGAAATATCCAGCTAATGTACAAGTACCTCAAAATGTTACTTAAGCACAGTACTTGAGTTACTTATCCCCCCCCCCCAAACTGCCTGCTGTGAAGTGTACACCCATATATTGTATCAGAGTCACAATTATTCTTTTACACTGTAAGACATGTAATCAATACATCAGCTCAGTGCTACACTAATCACAGCGTGTGTGTGTGTTAACGTGTTTCTGTCAGGTACAGATGAGGAGTGAAGGACGTGTAGCTTCCTCAGCTGCTGCTGCTTCAAGTCTCACCTTCTGTCACCTCACTGAGAGCTCACAGCCCCGCCAGTTCCCTCGTCGTTGAGGTTTTGGCCTGTAGAGCCATTGTATGACTGCACCTACATCTTATTTTCATACACTTGAATTTTCCAGAGATCCATTTCTCCATCGTCCACTGTCTCTGCTCAGACTGTGTGGGACCTCCACACCAGCTGCTCTGGCTTCACTGTGCTTTTTTGACACATTGTTGACTTGAGGTGTTGTTTGGTGTGTTTGTGATTTCCTGTTTTTCAGAGAACAATAATGCTCTCAACTGAATGTGTGTAACAGTAAGCCTACACTCAGTTGTGGTTTGGAGGGAAATCTGATCAAAGTATGGATGTTTCACACACAGTGTGTATGTGTGCTGTCTGTGTGCCAGTGTATCAAAAGATCTGTGTAAGAGCAAATTATCTTCCTGGTGTTAAGAGTTTAATAGGGTGCAAATGTTAGTTAGACAATAAAGACTTTCTGTGTGAGATGCTTTTGAATTATGTTTAAACCAAGGGCATCATTTCTACTGGGGACGGAGACGACACATCCCCCACACTTTTCAAAATATGATTTGTGTTCACTCAGAGCAATGTCCTAATTCTGTCCAGCTGTCACAATCCAGACGACAATCCAGATGAGGAGGCCAATAGAACAGCAGCAAGTGCATATTGGACTTTAATGGCCCTGGGTTTTGTCAGACTACACATAAGCTGCCTTACTCTGTGATGGAGCTTGTTGAGGTCATACACGGCCTGACAGGATGATGTGAGTACACTCAGAGAATTCTCTTGTTAAAAAAAAGTCTTTAAGTGACATTAAATTATTTCATAGTGACACAAGAAAAATGATCAGTAGATAAACACAATCCTTACTGTCAGTTAATTTTGGCCACCACAAGTGTCTAGTTGTACCAAACCAATAAATGTATCTTAAAACGTAGGTATCGTCGTTGGTGTCTGATCACTGACAGTGACTGTAAACACACCATGAATACACACACACGCACACAGTAGGTTTCAGGAGTCACACGCTTTATTGAAGATGTCACCACCAGACCTTTAATTTGGTAATAATAAATGACTGAAACGTGAGGCAAAGAAACTGAGAAAGAAACAGAACCAGAATAAACTAGTGGTCCACACTAATAAAGTAGTTGAAATAGTTAAAGAGAGTTAATGCCGTGAACTGCACTAAAATTAAAACTGTCAAACCAAGTGTGAGTGTGGATACAACACCCTGACTACAAGTAAACCGCAGGGCAAACACTGAGCGTACAGTAGTGTGTAATACGTGCTATCATATAGTAGAACTAACACAGTAACATAATGACATGCTCAACTTTAAACCTGCCCTGATCACATATCAGTGATCACTGTGCAATCAATACACCTCATAATCGGCAACCACTTGGAGTTATAGAGGATAACTCATTTTGTTTCACCCTATCTTAATACAATACTCACATGGCATTTGCATATTAGCATGACTAGAAAAGAATGTGTAACTTTGTGCTATTGCACCTTTGAGTCTTGCTAAGCCATTTAAATGACACAGTAGTATTGTATTAAAATGGACTGGAAAATAGGTTTCACTAACACTTAGGGCAGAAATGATAAATACATGTGTGTAGATACAGCTTCAGGTTGCACAGTGTGTCACAGCTAATGTAGTTTGCTAGTTACTTAGGTTAGTTTGACAGCGTTGCACATCATCTGGTATTACTTTTTGTTGAAAAGCAAAATCTTCCCATTTCTGATTTGACCTGAAAGCACCTTCATTCCACAGCCGAGCCAAGTTTAGTTTTTTGGGGATGAGGGTGAGGGTGAGGGTGAGTGGTTCAATTCCCGGTTCCTCCAAGGCTACATGTCGAGGTGTCCACAAGGGGATCAATAAAATGTGCTATTATTATTATTATTATTATTATTAATAAAGTGAGATCCAACTAAGTAATGTATGGAGGATGGATTAGCATCCACTCATAAACACAGGCACACACTTCACACACAAATGCCATCTCCTAAAAAAACATGGCAGACTTCATATTTCAAATAGACTCTCTGACATATAAACCTTTTTAAAAGCTTTAAGGATTTATAAGCATTGCTGAATTCATAAATAGCCTATATGCAGCAAAAATACAATACAAGAAATCTCTCTTTTTAGGAATCAGAACAGGACATAAAAATATGTAAAAATCTTCACTAGACCTTAGGGTTAGAATGTCGGATTCTTTCAGAAGTGCTCAAGTCAGTCAGACACAACAGCAGTGCCACAAATAGAGGGTGGACAGGGTGCACCAGCCCCCTCCAAAAGAAAAAAAAAAATCAAAAATCTACTTTAAGCACTATGCTAATATTTCCAAAGCTAGAATATTTTGGTTATAAATAGAAATAATTAAATGACATCTATATACATTTAAATGTGTTCTGAATTAATGTGTTTATTTCGCCAGTGAATGTTAACAACAGTGCAGACGTTAGCTGTAAGCTAGTTAGCAACTTAATGTGAGCTGTACACTACTAGCAACAACTGTGTAAGATGTAGGTTATGCTGAGATGCTGTTGGCAAGTCGTTTATTTTATGTTTTTTACTTATAAAGAGAAACCCGACCCGACAAGGACGCGAGCAAAGCCAGACCCGACTCGAATAGACCCGAACACAAACACCAGCAGCGCTGATACGCTCATGTGTCAGTCATTTTCCTTGAACCTGTTCAAATGTCTGCAAAAAACACCTCCACTTCTCTTTTCCATACTCTTCACTTACACTTCGTTATCTCCTGCGGTGATGGTAACACATCACGTCACCAACAGTTGACAATGCAGTGCAGTTTCAGGTCCATTTGCATCCATTCAGGGCCTGGACATACTGAGACACAGACTTGAGACTCGATACCGTAAAAGGAGACCTGACCTGACCTGACCTGACATGACTGGGCTCAGTAGAATTTCAACCTGAACCAACTTGGGTCCCAGGTCAGATCCCAAGTAGACCCGTGAAGACCTCTAACTAAAGGGCGGCCTGGTAGCTCAATGGGATAAGCATCAGACTGGGATACAGAAGGTGGCAGGATTGAATCCCAGCCAAGACTTCCAGCCCATCCCCCATACCAGGTGTGTCCTTGAGCAAGACACTCAGCGCTAACTCCCCGGGCACCCCCTGTGGCTGCCCACTGCTCCCCCCAAAGGGGGGGTGGGTTACATGCAGAAGTGAAATTTCGTTGTAACATGTAAATGTGATCAATGACAATAAAGCTGATTATCCTTATCCTTATCCTAACTTACACTTCTCCTCACTCTGCACTACCCAGAATAAATATGACATATTATACATTCTGAACACACATTTTCTGAGCATCCACTATCATTTAAAAAAAAATCTGAAGCCATCTCACATCTCAACACATCTTTCTTCTGAGGCTATCGGGTGCTGCCTTGACTAATGGGGGTGTAGCAAACAGTGCAAAACTAAATGTGATCCAGCACAGGTATCCAGCTGAATGTGGACATTCTGATGTGTCAGAAAAGCGACGAACATCATGATGGACCCCTCTCATCCATCTCACTGTCTCTTTGTGCCACTTCCTTCTGGTAGGAGACTTCAGAGCATCTACACTACGACATCTAGACTGTGAGTCACTCAGAGAAGTGAATAAACTGCATTAACTTCCCTCATTTTCTTGGTTAGCTCCAGGGAATGAAATGTCATGAGCAATGCACAAGCACTTAAGGATATATCTAGCAATTTGTCATAACCATGCTGCATTAACCTGCCAGTGTCTCTTTTAATTTTAATTTACAGAGTGTCTCTTTATTACTATGTGTCTTTCTTTTACCATGTGTATGTTTTATATTTATATTTTTATGATGATTTTATTTGGTGTGTGTGTGTACTAGAGCACTGAGATGGAGAACGGTATTTAGCGTCTTTATATGCTGAAAGTATGGAATGAAAGTGACAATAAACTGCACTGAACTGAACTGAACTGAAAGCTATGCTGCTTTGAAATGGGCTCAGGTTCAGCTTCATGGTTTTGTGTAGAACATTAATGGCTTTTCACATGCGTCTATGCCCTGTGCCATGCGCCTTGTATTGTAAGTTTTCAGATTAAAATCTGTTCAAAAAAGAAATTATATTAGTTTTTTCCACTTTCTTCATAAAAAAGCACCCAGAACTGTATCACGAGTTCTACCACCATCTTCCTCCAACCAAGAGCTAGAGTGTGGTGCCAATGTGAGCCAAATGCAACTCACTTAGCAGTTAGCACTGTTCAGCCAACATGGCTAACATGGAAACCTGGGACATCTAAACCCTCTGAATAATGGCTCATTAGAACATTTCATCAAGGCAGTGATTTTCAAAGTCTGGGTTGGCACCTTTACAATGCATGAATTTGAAAAGAAAAATATGCTATAAATATTTGTTTTGCATGAACCTTCTCAAACTTCTGCAATGCTTCCTTATGGTATTGCTTTTAAAGTCGTTCATTTAAAATATATAGAATAAATTGAATGAATGAATATCTGAAATGAAATGTGATGGCCCAGAGCATTTTGAAAATCACTGTTACATTAAAAAAAACAACAATCCATAAATAGTAATATACCAGTGCCATAAGTCATTAACATCTAGAAATCAAGTGCTGGAAATATTAAAAGGAGAAGTAAAGGAGAATAGTAGATAGCAGATTTTGACAGATGAACAGTTTATCTAAAATGTGTGCCTGGTGTCAAAATCTGTACAATATTACAATAATTGCAATTTCATACTCAGCTATTATTGTGATAGGCTACACACCTCATAGGAATGTGCCTCTAGTCCACACAAGTATGTACTGTAGAAGGAAAATGCCACAGTTCCACTGTGTAACCATACCCCAAACTAAGCAAATTATCTTAATCTTTGAAAACGAGCTTACAGAAACAAAAGTCCTTTCTGTATGTGGCATCCCATGGAAAACAGTCCATAACCCATAGACTTGACAAACACAGTATCAGAAAGTCTGGTGCGAGTTTTGTGGACAAAGTAAAGAGGAAACCAGTGTGTGGGACTTCATTTTGGCTTAAATCAGCTCACAGCTGAGCGTTGTCGCTGCTCACTCTTTCTTCTGATTGGCTTGTAGGGAGGCCTCCCATCGTTGTGCCATGGCATTCTGTCTTCTAGGCACTGAAGAGAGGGAAGGGGGGAACTGGAGGGAGGGGGAGATTCAGCTAAAGCACTGGAACCAAGGATGGATAGTTTAATAGTTGGACACATTATTAGATGGATGGATAGAATAGATTTTGCCAAAAAAGAGGATGGATGTCAAGGATAAATGGATGGATGGAGAAGTGGTGGAAGATGAAAAAAATGAGCAGAAAAATGAATATACTGTATATGCAAAATTATGAACTAAGAGATTAAAAATGAATCACTCACACTGATTAACAAATCAGAAAGTTCACAAGTAATAGAAGTAAATGGATGAATGAAAAAGGAGAAATCGATTACCCAGCATGGAAATGCAAAAATTAAAACTGAAAATCTGAATGTGTTTTTTATGTCAACTACACATACAGCAACAACAATTTAACACAGTGAAATAATATCATCATGCTATATAAAAATGCACAGTCCAAAAGTAACTACATGGCAACACACAAAATACGTCACAGTCTGGATATACTGTAGATACTACACATAGAGCTTCACACTCCCTGCTCACTTCCAATAGATATATTTTGTAGATGGACTTTGTGTGTATACAGTGGTTTCAGAAAGTAGTCAGACCCCTTCACTTTATTGCTTTGTAGATTTCATGCAATTTTAAATTAACAGAATTACTATTTTTGCCTGTTAGTAGACACACAGTAAGCTGTAATGGAAAAGTGAGAACATCTTTTTAGAATTTTTTGCAAATGTATTAAAAATCAAAAGCTGATCATCACAAAAGAATTCACACTCTTTGCTGTGACAAAGAGCGAGTGTGGCAAATTGAATTGACTTGACATAGTTTAGAGAGGCACACACTATATGTCAGGAAATAAACCAACCCATGAAGTCCAAGAGCCTCTCTGTAGAGGTCCACTCTCTGTAGATCTTTTGTGGTAAAGCATAGATGAAGGCAATAGTATAAAACCATTTCTAAAGCTCTGAGTGTTCCCAGCGGCACAATGACCTCAATAATTGAAAAATGGTCTGAAACCACCAGGACTCTTCCTAGAATTGGCCATCCAGTCAGACTTGGGTCACAAGACAAGAATGGACTTGTTGCGCAAGCTGACCAGTAACCCAACTGTCACTCTGACAGAACTTCAAACGTTGTCTGCAGAAACGAGAGAACTTGCCTGGAAGTACAACCTTATCAGTAACATTTTATCAGGTATTTAAGGTAGAGTGGTTTGGTGGAAGCCAAAGAATATTTTGAGCTTGCCAAATGACTTTTAAAGAACTCTGAGTTTAAAGAATACATTTTGACCTAATGAGACAAAGATTGACCCTTTTGGGCAGAACAGCGAGCACTATGTCTGGTGAACACCAGGCACTGCTCATCCGTGCTAATACCAGCCAACCAGAGAAGGATGACTGTAGCAAAAGACAGATAAGTCCTTGAAGAAAGCCTGCTCCACAGTCCATAGTACAGTATGAGGCCTGAGACTGGCGTAACGGTTCTCCACTTAGCCCAACAATGACCTGAAACAAAAAGTCAAGTCTTCAGGTCAAGTCTCTAATTGTAAGCAGGCGGCCGTAGGCAGTAGGCAGGGCAGTCAGCAGTAGTATACAAACCCCAGGGTTGGTGGTTCCCCTAACTAATTCCTGGCCACATGTCGAAGTGTCCCTGGACAACACACTGAACCCTGATCCCTTGGTGCCTGAAAGGGGCAGCTTGTCCATAGAGAATTTCCCCAAGGGGATTAATAAACTATCAATTATTATAATATCTTATTACTACCTGAGTGCCAAAGCCCAGACTTCTGTGCAAAGACCTACAGAATACAGTTCACAGACACTTCCCATCCAATCTGGAGGAACCTGAAAGGACCAGGAAGAACTGCCCAAGAAGACTCAAAGCTGTAAATGCTAACAAAGATAGAAGAAAGATTATTTTTGTGAATTAGAGATATCATTTTTTTATTTAAAAAGTTAAATTAGAATAATAGAATAGATTGTTTTCACTTTGTCAGTATTGTAAATTGAGTTGATTGGTAGGAATTCTTTTTTTTTAACACAATAAAGCCAGTACTTTCTGAAGCCAGTGTGTGTGTGTGTGTGTGTGTGTCAGCCAACCTTGTGATCACAAGACAAACTGGATCGTTCGATTTTACGTGTCCTGGAGGGAGATGAAGGGGAGGAGACACATCTGTCTGGAACCTCTGGAACTGGAATAAAAATAATGGAAACAAAAATACAATTTATTTACAGGGGGAAAAAGAATCAGCTGCATGTTTCGCAATCCACAGTAGCATCTCGTACTGAAAGCTAAAATACACCATCATCTGCAAAGATGTGAATCACAGTAGGTACTGTTGGTGATATTTTGATTCTATGTTGATCCCCTGAATAAGGACAAAACTGAAAGTTACTTGTAATCAAACAAAACAGTTTCTGTTACGTTCAGGGTTTCGTTTTCCCAGATTTGTTTCTGACATTTAAACATGGAAATTACTTACCATTGTAACTGATGTTATCGCTCAGGCTTGGAGACACCAGCACAGTATCGTACCTCTCTCTTCCTCTCCTCCACTCCTCCTCTCTTCTCCTCTTCCACATCTCCTCCCTCTGCCTCCTCCACTCTTCCTCCCGCTGCCTCACCATCCTGATCTCCTGCTCAACCAGCGATTGGCTGCTGAGGGAGCGCAGCTTAAAAAACGGATTGGACGAGAAAGTGCTCTCCTGTGTTTGCACGGTCACGGGGGGCGAGCTTAGGCAGAACTCAGAAGCGCTGCGAATGATCAGGTTGGAGGTTTCAACAACGATGACGTTGGCGGAGGGCATCGCATCCAGGTTTGTCGGCCAATTGGAGAGACCTCCGATTGCAGAGGACAGCAGATGGTTCCTGGAGGCAGAGCCGGAGGAGTCAGGCTCCAGGATGATGACATTATTGGCTGTCATTTCATGGTAGACAGATCGGGGAAGGGAAGAGGAGCTGGAAGGGGAAGGCGAGATGGACAGAGTAGGGGTGCGGCAGGCTGGAGGTCGAGGTGGAGATCGTCCTGTGTGTAGGGTGGATGGTCTGCACATAGAACAGAAAATCTAAACTGATTGGAGGGTTGGGATTATCACACGTTTTAATTATAGACCTGATAATAATAGAATTTACAGTAACTCCACATTGTAAAATGACTTCAATTGTTCAGCATCATTCAAATACACAACTGTTCAAAGTTTAGTGTCACTTAGAAATGTCCTTGTTTTTAGAAGCAAAGCAGATTTTATAACATCAAATTCAATTCAATTCAATTCAATTTTATTTGTATAGCGCCAAATCACAACATCAGTCATCTCAAGGCACTTTACAG
>JAUMHL010000010.1:834059-847960 GCA_032362345.1 Sandelia bainsii
TTTATATAATGTGCAAGGTCTTAAACCTTACACTGTAAAGTGCCTTGAGATGACTTATGTTGTGATTTGGCGCTATACAAATAAAGAATGAATTAATGAATTAAATTGAATTGAATCTCCATGATGTCATCTGATCTAACAGTGCCCTCCAAGGCTGATGGCCTGCACTCTTCTTGGCTGACAGAATGTACGAGTCATGTTATCAGCACAGTGAGGAGCGTGGGCAGCAGGAGCATGAAACCACAAAACGGTCCTATTTGAATCAATGCAGCTGTCTGCACAGCCTCCAAATACACCTGAACATTTCAGTCCCACTTTAAGCATGTAACCAAAATCCATTTTACATTTCCAGTGTATTTTCCTGCATTTTATGTGCATTACCACAGTGACTGTGTGATGGCCTTTAAGCACTTCCCATCTGCAGAGGTGCTAAGTAACTAAGTACATTTACTCAAGTATTATATTGAAGCACAGTCTTGAGGTACTTGTACCTTACCCTTGGAGTATTTCCATTTCATGTTACTTTTACACAGAGGAAAATATTGAACTTTTAGTCCACAACATTTATTTTAACCTCATTAGTTACTAGCTCACTGGTTAAAATCAGCTCCACCTTCAGTGACTGCTGTTTTTGTTCCACAGTCTTTAGGTAACATTTTAAAATCCATTTTAAAATCTACTCTATTTTTAAATTTAACAAAATGTACAAATTTCTGCTTCCATTTAGATTCAGGTTCCCTGGTGCTGCACAGAGACATCATCTTCATAGCAGCTTAGATAGACAACTATTGCTTGCAAATTCAGAATAACTGGCAAAAAAGAACATTAGGATTGTGGATCATGTGACGGCTGAGTGTGGCTTCACAGTGACATTGGACTTTGTAGGTTAGCAGTCAGTCATGAAGACAAACATGCCTGGTAATTCAGTAGTGACACCAAAACAAATGCTTGGTAGAGGACTTAAGCTTACTTACACTGTATCATCCGTGATGTAAGCATGACTGGCTGGAATAATGATATGGAGGCTTCTGAGGATAATGCTGAGACAGAGTTCCCTGTAGCGCAACATCTTGCCCAACTTCTCATGTTAATGGGGGATTTGGGTCACGCCACGTTTCCAACTTACTTTTGGTGATATGAGTCGTGCAGATTTGTTTGCTGAGTTTTGAGATTTTTGTATTTTTCAGCTCAAAACAACAAACAAAAAACTGAACAAAAATATAATTTCAGGTTTCTTGTTGGTGAAAGAATTAAGAGGACTTAAGTCTACCACCATATTAGGGGCTGTGTAAAGCTGCTCCCAAAACATTATAAGCAGTACTGCTTTGGGTACATCAATACCCTGTTATTGAGGATAATCCACAGATTTCACTGTGAACAGTGTCATGGGAACTACTTTGTAAAAAGGGAGTGTCCAATGTCCTATTTTGATGCTTTTGTCACTATAATGGACTGAATGGAGAAGTCTCAGCAGCTATCTCAAAACCTGGACTGACTGAACCAGTCCAGTCATGGATGGATGGACAGATACCACAAGGCCTATCAATGGAAAACAACGTTTGAATCTGAATGTGGATCCTAAAAATTTAGTATTGCTGTGCCAGTGTAACCAAATTCATCACCAGAAAACTAGAGAGATAAATCCTTCATCAATAAATACGCAACATGTGATTTTTAAGCTTTTACATGTCTTAAATTAAAAAAGGCAGTTTCTAACAAGTGGCTAAATGAAACCAACTTCTAGGCTGGTCTACAGAAACACACCATCCTTCCAGTGCTCTATGGTTTAGAAGTTACTTATAATTGTACGCACATCTGTTCATATGTATTTGTGTGTGTGTTACCTAACTGTGCGAGTGCCTTTCTGTATGATCCAGAGATGCGCCGACATAAAGTTCCATTGCCTCCACATACTCCACATCTGTCTACCGTCTTACTGCTGTACAGCTCCCCATCACAACCTACGGGCTTCAGAAGACAAGTTAGAAACATACAAGAGAACTATATTATTATTCACTCACACAGACATTCAATTTTCCTAAGCAATAAGAAACATTTTCTTTGATGTATTGTTAAAAACCTCTACATATTTTTTTAGGGGTGTTCTGATGGAAAGCTGGGAGGTGCAGATGGCCCAGTCACATAATGGTGGTACAGAATATGTCCATCCATCCTGTACTTAAGTACAGTGTTGAGGGGTTTCTGCTTAAATATTCTCATTTTCTGGTACTTCACTTGTGTTAATCTTTTACTTTTACTACCCTACATTTATCTGATTACCACTATTTACCAGTTATTTTCAGAATCAGATTATTAATCCATAATACAGTATAATCTAACACTTTACTGAGCCAGTTGTGAAATTCACAAGCTACCCAGCAGCATGTGAAGTAATCCAAATGATGTTATATTCCCTCCCTGGTGCTGAAATTCACACAGCACCGGCTACTTTTCTGTTGTTCTTATTTTTCTTATAAGGGCACCATGAAATGTGATCAATCAGAATTAATTTTTAACACATTATTTTATGCGGTTCATTAACAAATTAACACATTTTTGAAAGCCCTAATAGTTTCTTAGTATTGGAAAAAAAGGTACATCTGTAATTCATTTTAGAAAGAATACAAAAATTACCCATTTTCTGGTTGGATTACCTGACATATTCCCTCTATACACACTCCCTGGTATTTAGTATCACGGCAGAAGGTGCCATCTTGGGCAGGAACTAGCAGCTGTCGCTCGCCACTGATGGTTGTACACTGAAGGTCACATGGCTTATTGGAGATGCTGATGTAATCAGCTACACAGGAAATTGTATATTAAAACCATGTTTACTTTACTGATATCACAATATAGGATTTTTGTGTAATGAAATTCAATTAGTCACATCTGGTTATCATTTGGGATTACCCAAGTGCAAAGTGCTCTACTTGCAGCTTTAACTGAAAACAGTTAATTACTTAAAGTCATAACTGCTCAAAACACCAAGAATTTTAATAAGATAGTGAGAATTCTGCAACAATTTACGCAAGTTGTAAATGTTCACAACAGCATAATAGCTAAAAGGGTATGGAGAGCGAGCATACCTAGTCACTGTTGCTTCTACTCACTGTGTTAAACTGCCATCTAAAGACAAATACGCAGACAGACATATTATATATGTTGAATTGACATTATACCTGGATAAAGAGGTATCCACTGGTAGTATTTTCTTCCAAAGGCTTTAGAGTTAAACTGAGAACACTGGTGCTGTTTGAAGCTTACACTTGTGATGGGGCAGGGCTGGAAAAAAAAAAAACACTAGTGTTTCCATTGTTTTACAAATTGGCCTTAATATCAATATCAATGTAGCACGATACCTGGTTTGGGCAGAGCTGGTACTGTTTAGGAGATCCAACACAATATGAGCTATTTATGTTCTGGGTGGTGGATAGCCTGAGACAGAGACAGGATAGAATATAGAACACAGAATACCATGTGTTTAATGTATTGCAGTATGTGGACAACACATAAGACACATAAAACCTTCATCATGGTATAAAACTCTATCATCCCAGTGTCAAATCAAAGAGAAACGAGTTTATAGAGCGGAGAACCTGTTCGTGTCTGGGTCTCATTTTGTGCAATGTTGCTGCTTTAACTGTGACCTTTAAGCGTCAAGCAGGAGCACACAATGACAGAATCAGTTAATAATCCTTGTTACCTGCCTAGCATTCCTAAAAAATAAAATCTCTCTCTCTTAATGGGGAAATAGGAATTAAAGTGGCAAGACAAAATAAACCTGATGGCTAAGCCTGCAGGTTGTATGAAACCAAAACAAAGAAATATTACCATCCACAACCATCTTTTCTAGAAGCCATAACTCCAGTGTAGTCTATTGTGCCCACACAAACGTATGTGACAACTCACACAAACCCACTTCTTTGCAGAATAAACAGAGATTCACTGACATTTAGTGATTCATAATGAAAAGTGAGTTTGTTTCTGCAATCACTAACTAAAGCAGCTGCCACTATGAGAAAGCAGTACTTCTATACACTTGTATGATTTGTGCTGATTGTCTGACAACACATTCAAAATACTTCACAGAGACTAATGCTAATGCTGTTCCCATCTTCCATTTTATACACTAACTACATACACATATATACAAACCCACCAGATTCATTACCATCACTTGCATCATTTTGAACATTTGAACATTCTCTTACTGCAGGTGAAAAGCTTTTCAACCACTTTGCAGCAAGATACTGCTGTGAGCTTAAGACGTACACAGTAAACATGACCTAAATCAATCAGTGGCCTACTCTGGCCTACTTTTAGCACAGTTATGACTCATTCCTTTAGTTATTATGGAACTCTCAATATTATTCTTAAACTTGACACCAGCATTTCTTTTTCTGAATAATACTCCGATCTTGCAGAGATTGCAAGACTGGACCCCCCTGTGTTTTCCAGTGCTCCTGAACATACTGTATATATTAAGCTGCAGTGGGTGTGGTGACAAATAGTAACATAAAAGGGGTAGTTTGTATTGATGAACTTACCAGTGTCTGCAGCTCCTCTTCACTGTATGCTAGTTTGTAAGTCCTTAATTCACTGTTTTGGCTTGACAGCCCACACTCTGCTCTCATCAGCCTCCTTTCTAGCAGCAGCAGCAGGCAGTTAGGTTTAACAATTATCACTGCAGCTTTTTGCTTTTATTGAATAGTGACTGAAGTGAGACATGAAATGCTGGAATAGAGAAAGCAGCATCCCAGGTAGATGTATTCAGGGAAAGAGCTCTGATAAACCCACAGACTGAACATAGTGGAGCACTTAGCTGCTGAAGAGACAGATCTTTCTCTCAGGAGTTGGTGGAGATCAAAACTGAGTAAAATTCGCAGAGTGAACCTTGACCTCACAGTCATGATGTGAACACAAACTTGACTCAAAATTAATGTTAGTGTTCCAAGTCTGCTGGGAGGTACAAACGGGCAACTTTGTCTAATTTTGGGATTTGTCCTCTATACACCACCGCACTGAATTAGAAATTAAACACTCACAGGTTGTGAGCAAGACTTTCAGCTAATTTAAGGGGTTTAAGAAGAGTGCGGCATTAACCACCCAGGAATAACAATTTTCATACGCACACCCATTTGGGGGGTATCATTGGTAATGGGCAGTAGTCTATGAACCCCAGAGTTGGTGGTTCCCTTCCCGGTTCCCCTAAGAGAGCAGTCTATCCACAAGAATTTCCCCAAGTATCAATAATAATTAATTAATTAATGATTAATTATTATTATGAAAATGGCTGCAATTCCTGAATTCATTCAGGTTACATTCACTTTTGTCAGACCCCTTGAATTAATAAATGTTTACTTCACTCTCATCGAGTGTTTCATTTCAAATTTAATGTGGTGGGGGTGTACAGAGGACAAATGCCAAAAAATTCATTCATTCATCCATTCAGTTTTTATGACCTAACTGTATGTGAGTGAATTTGCTTTACCTACTGGACAAAAAAATACAGTTTTGAGGTGACATCTATTAATCATAGTTCATCTGTAACTGTACCTATCCTGAACATTATTTGTCTTGTACCTGTGTTATACACTACATGTCATAATATACTTTGCTTTGATGTTTATGAAATCTTTTTCTGCATAAATTTGATCAGATTTTCAGGGTAGTCCTAAAAGTAGTAGTATTATTGCTACTATTTAAGGGAACCCAATTAAACAAATAAGACAAAAAACATACACTATTTCATTTAAGGTGAAAATGATCCAGTCTTGTGTATGGCAAAGCATGCAAACCTCTGGGAGTCTGGGAGGTCTGGCCATATTTAAGAAGAGATGTTCGTGCATGTATACACATTAATCTGATTTTTTATTTTTTCATCTGCACATGTGCAAAAGGAAAACACAATCATAGAAAACGGAAGTGGCATAGTCACATTGTTTGCGGAAGACAAAAGACAACAAACAGGGTAGATGTTTGCCGTATAAAAGCCAACTGTCGTTTTCTCCTCATGGAGTATAAATGAAGGACAGCAGCAGCGTGTAGCATATTTTGCAGCCTATTAGCTCCACATTAGACCGTAGATGTCTCCATGTTCCACAAGACAAGACAAGATGTTTTGAAAATAACAGGAAGTTTGAGTCTTAAGTCGCTACGTACGTGCGCACGTAATCTGAAAGAAATCTGATAATGGACTGAAACATGTAAACCAGGGTTTTTCAATTATCACATTTCTGAAGTATATCTGATTACTCCCAGTTATCAGATTTTTGTGGTCATGTAAACAGGCCCATTGATGGAGCTTTGAATTCTGAATTGTACAAGCAAATTCTACAGGAAAAAGTCAACATATCCATCAACATACTGAAGCTCAACAGAAAGCAGATCATGCAGCAACGAAGAATGGATTAAAATCCCTCCAAACTGATGTGAACTGAAGTTATTTCCGCAATAAATGCATTAATATGTGCGCTTTGTCCAACTTGTTTATTGGGTTCCCATTGATCTGGTTTTAGGACAAACTTTTAAGCACCACTGTATTTGTTTCCATTCACACTACACAATTAAATACGGTATGTGATAAAAACCAATACATCATCAATAAAATAACATTGGATGGTAAACTTTGCATAGTTTAAAGAATTCTACAATATCCATCCATGAAAACTGCCCCCACAGCCAAGACCAATTCATAGTTACCACCAGCCCTCGAACAGCTGTGTACTCACACTGTGGCTGCATTTGCACTTCTATTCATACTAAAAATGTGGAGGCATTCCAACATGCTACAAACTACAAAACATGATGGCAACCCTGCACAGTAGCAACAGCAAGAAGATCTCTTTTCTTTGGTGTATTTGAAAAAGTGGGGAAAAAA
Organism: Sandelia bainsii; assembly: GCA_032362345.1. NCBI lineage: Eukaryota > Metazoa > Chordata > Actinopteri > Anabantiformes > Anabantidae > Sandelia > Sandelia bainsii. Next base: position 840,940 of record JAUMHL010000010.1, read on the forward strand.
TCAGTGAGGATGTAGACATTTTTTTTACAAAAAAATATTACATACACTTGATACATTGAACAAGTGCCAAGTTTCATTGTCTGGCACATGCACAGTTGTTTGAGCTGCTTGCAGACTTCCGTACAAAATCTGCCCCAAGTCTGTCTCATGAATTCGGGAGGAGATTTAATTTACATTACAGATACTGTAGCACACATGCAGACATGGAAAACATGAAGTGTGGCTGTAGCAACTACATAAAATGTATGTGATCACCATTCATTTTGAAGTTCTTAATTTTGAAGATTTTTTTGACAGTAAATAAACAGGGACTGCTTTAAGTGATGGAAACACATCAAGGGTCTCATCATTTTAAAGTTTGCAAAATTTTGCAACAACTTACATGTGTCTGTTGTGCTAGTTGTACAAGAACAATCTGTGCTGTTGTTTACATTCAGTATGATTTAATGCTTTATGTATGTGTTTGGGAGGACCTAATGAACTCCAACATGGAGTTAATGCATCTGTCTTTGATTACTATGTTAACTCCTCTGCTACACCCCCCACAAGCTACTCACCCTCAAACACACTCACATCCTCTATCTCTTTGTGCCTCTTTTTCTTCAGCCCACCCGCCTACAATGTTTAGACGGTAAAGTAGGAAAGACAGCAGGGAGAGGTTAGCGTGAGGTCGTTATGTGACAGAGTCACATCTGATTGGTAGAAGGTGATGAGGAGAAGACAGGAGAGGGAGAGGAGAGGGGAAAAAAAGCAGGAGAAGAGGAGAAAGATGAGGAGGAGAAGAGTGTGGGGAAAAAGAAGCAAAAGAGGTGAACATTAGAGAAGAAAGGAAGGAGGAAGGAGAAGGAAGGAAGGAGAGGAACAAAGACAGAGGGAAGAAAGGGAAAGGAGGGGGAAGAAGGGGAGAGAGAGGCCGAACAGTGGGGGCACAGTGGCTTTAATCTTGGCTGACAGAAACTTCCGCAAGTCTGACATGGGGAAGTCAAAGGTAACAAGATCACCAGAAACATACACATTCGGTCATAGCTCTACCTGTTTTGACTCTCTGTGCTCACTCTTTACATTTGCAGAGTTTGCACCTACTTTCCCTAGGCAGCCCTGACCACAATCCAAACTAAAGGGAGTCACAACACAAACTATTCTCCAGCTACACATGTGTTTGCGACCATACAATGTTTTTTTTAACACAATACCTTTGTATGAGACAGTGTCTCTCCTGTCTCCTTACTCCTCCTCCACAGCTCCTGGAACAAGAGGACCAGCTGGACCATTCCCCCCACCACTGAAACACCTCCTCCTGAGAGAAGATATACAAAGTACAAAAGCATTATTAATCAGCCTGCAAAACTCAGGCAAGAGAACATTCAGAGGTGAGAGAAGCAGATGACATCGTCACACATTAAGTATACCTTGTTGCCTGTCTGTTGCAGTCTTCCATGGCTGTGTGATTGCAGATGGATGTTACGCTGCTCCACCCTCCCTTCACTTCTGTCCTGGCAGACACACACCATATACACAAGACACATACACATGAACATGGGACACATGTACTCAAGTACTGCACAGCATTCTAAAGACAAGAAAGTTTCATTTGTGCTATATGATAAATTAGTTTGTGACTACTTCCAGCCAAGTTTCCTGTAAGTAGACCTCCCTTACTGCCACCCACCCATAAATAAACATTAGTTTTGTTTACATGCAGAGAGAGATACAGCTTATTTAGCACTTTTTGTGTTTTACTATGAAGACTAAAACTGACATAACTGGATTCCTGCCACATTTGTATATGTTGATGTAAATTAAACCAACTAACTGCAGTTTGGACAACTTTTGGATTACTAATGTAATATTTTAAAATCCCCAAAGCCCTGCAAGTGGAAGTAGAGAGCTGGTTTGTCGTATATCAGAAGGATGAAATATGTATCAACCAAATCAAATCTCAGTCAGGTGGGATTTTTTAATCCTTCAACTGATAAACACACAGTCACATTAAGGCTCAAAGTCCCACTGCTGTGTTGTCTCATCAGGGTCCTAAACAAGCCTACACAAGCTCCTTACTCAGTCACATTACCCTCTGGCTAATTCAACACATAAACACACAAACTGCTGAAGTGTGTGACTGTGTGTGTTTGGATATTTGTGAGCAGAAAACAGACAGTAATAGTTGCTTAGTGTCAAAGCTATGGCAATCAAAGTGTTGCATGACTGACGACAGGTCAGACTTCATCTTGACTTTGAATTTTCTGGGATGACTATGATACTCTTAACAGCAGATCACCTGTGCAGTGGTCTTAATAACTGAAAAGGCTCATGTACAAAAAGTAAGCTTACAGTTTTAATATATTATACAGTTATATTATATTATATTTAGTATTTACTTTTATGACTTAAATCAACACCAGTATTGTAAAATTCAAAAATAAAAGCTTTCTGCACATGTCAGCATGTTTGATATTGTAAGTAATATAGTTAAAAAATATAATATAAAATAGTTAAAATATAGTACATCAGAATGATACCATCCTAATGCCTAATATATACTGAAAACTATATGCAGTGCTCACAGCTGTTAAGATGTATAAAGGGTACATGCAGCTGAATTAAGCAATTTATCCTTCCACGTCTTGATAGGTAAAATAACAAGTGCTATTTCAACCTAAGTGACATTACTTACTTGCTAGAAATGCAAATGTTTGAGTAGAAAGGATTACTTCACTTTTATTCTGGTGTTTTGCAGTTGTGTGAAATATTCTGCAATCACTGCTTTAGCACTCTTGGAAGACAATGTCTTCAAATAATCTTTGCCAAAAAAGCATATTAGATGTCATGCCAGTTGTGTGTAGTACACAACTTTCCTTTTTACTGCAGCCATCATTTTTATGTGTAGGGAACGTAATCCACAAAGCTTAGCTTCCCATCCAGAAATCCAGGGGTCTTTTAAGTTCACTGTGCAGTATAAATGTTTTCTTTTATTGTTTCACTGGCAACAAAGAATGAATTGACTGATAAACCTAGTGCTAACCATACAAATATAGGGCATTTTACCATCAATGTCTGGGGCATGAATGTTCAGTCATTCATTTGCATAACAAAGCAGTGGTGAGTGCTGGGGGACTGGAGCTGAAACAAAAGTGCCTGCAAACAATTGCACAGCCTTTTGTAATGCATCTGTTTAGAGTTTTAACCATGTGACCTCAAGTCACCCTCACAGGCTGGCTGGCTGCTGGCTGTCATGTTAAGTACAGTGTGGAAGTCTTTTGGTCAACCACCATAAGCCTGGTAGTCTGTCACTTTTCTAACTGGTCATTAATTTAGCCCACAATGAACAACGTAGCCAAACAGAAATGCAGCAGTGTTTTCTGTCCTGCAATGAAACCATTTAGAAACAAGTTAGCATTTTAGCATGTTTTTCAATAGGTTATCTGTTCAATTCCTGGAATAAGGTCTGTGGTTAAAACCAGGTCAAGAGATCTTCATGTTTTACTCAACGACATAAAATGTCTAAGTAAATACCCCACTCATGATTTGGTGGTTGTTACCAAGTGGCTAAATGAGACTGCAGAGGTTGCAGGGAGCATCATACATCACCAGGCCCACTACCTGTACTTCTTTGATCATCTCTGAAGACAGGACGTGAGACTAACAATTCACAGAGGTTGTGATGTAGCTTGTTCATAACTTAATAGATTTTTACTTCTGGTGATCGTAATTACGCTCACCAGAAAAAAATCATACAGGTGGTCTTTTGTTTTGAACTTTTGTTGGTCACAGAGCTTTTATTCCTGCAATAATCCAAAACCCTGTAGGAACAATCCCATTGACTTTTGAATCACTGGAACCAAGGTGATACTAACTTCCAGGTTGGCCTACAAAAAAAAAAAATCTCTACAGAATTCTGTTAGTTAAATTTAAGGGTAGGCCTCATCAAGTTAAGATTTTTTCCTGATAATCACATACTACACTGCCAGAGCCAAAGTCTTTATTCCTCTTATACAAAAGAGGACTGTGATGTCTGAATGTGAAAGAGACTAGAGTACAGTCAAACAACTCTATTAGTTAGAGTTCCAATTTGGAAATCTCACAAATAGTGGGATTTGTTCAGCTTTGCTGGAGTCCTTAATTGAGTTTTTCATTCTCATCCTGTTTAGTCTCTTCTCCTTCTCTCTCTGAGGCTACAGACGTCAGTAAAGACCTATCCAAATACATGATAACTCAAAGCCACTGTTGTAAAGAAATGCGGCAGACCAGTGTAAATGCTGCAGAGTCAGCAGGACAACAGCAAAAATAAATAAATAAATACATTTGGATGGAGTGTTTTAAATGCTGTTTTATTAACTATTGTTTGGTTGCATTTAAATGTATAAATTGTTCTTTAGAAATTTTTTCTGAAAATACCCAGTGGTGATGTATAAATGTATAAATAAACCAGTACTGGGTTACAACATTGGCCTTAGCCTGCCACCGGCGTTACACTGTATCCTGATAGCAGAGTAACAAGTAATTAAGTACATAGTGCATGAAAAATATCAGCTATTTATTTAATTGATATTCACTGAATGACAAAATCTAATTAATATTTTACTGTGTGTACTTTGAGCTGAAACACTACACATGACATCATCTGGATGAGACCAGCCTTAACCAGCACGATTTTTTGCAGCAGGTAATCTGAACTGAAAAGTTCCTCCAGATGATGTCATCGGGATGAGTTTTTCCACAAAAAAGCACAGAGAAATTTTAATGTAGGGAAGGTAGGCTGACTGTGATTTAAGTTTGATCATCACTGCAGTTTGTATTTCTAGTGCAGGTTAATTGGTCGTTAAATCTGGTTCCATAAACTGATTCAGAACTGGATTGTGGAGGATAAAATGCAAGCTCCTAATCTCAAAATGAACGTTACTTTGAAGCATTGTTGCTGCTGTATCCAACAGTCAACACAGACAAGTTCAAGAAAGTAGCACCATCACAAACAGACCAGCTGAATGGGGGGGAAGCACATTCCAAACACAGAACCATGTCGAAGTGTTGTCTGCTCCTTCAGAGAAACCACACTGGTTTCTCTGAAGTGAAGAGGAACCTCATTCATGAACTACGTCGTTAGTTTCGAGAAATGCCATTTAGAATTTAGCCAACATAATTTCTAACATGTCGCTGCTGCTGCAGTGTTAGTTTAACATCTCACATGATTAAAAACATCGTGTATGTCACTATGGTTATGTGGGGTTTTCGAAGCCAGAAGTAGTTTGTCTAGTGAACTTAATTCAGACAGTATCGTTGCTTGACTTAATTACACATTAGCCGAAGTCAAATTTGTCACAATAATTAACTGAAGCTGTAAACTACACAGTTGGACCTTTAACGATAAACACCGCACAGTCAAACTGACAGACTGCTGAAGTGAAGTTGACTAACGTTACAGACTTAAAGTACCGTGAGTGAGCCCGCTGCACGGCTTCACACCGCGGTGCTAACGGACACAGCGGCGGCCATTCCCCGAGATACTTACCTTAACGGGCCAGCTGGTCATTAGCGGGAGAACCGGGAGGTGTAGCAGCAGCAAGGAGCACACCGGGAGAGCTAAGCCTCCGTTACCCAACATGGTTCATTCATGTCACGGACCGACAAAACTTCCCCTCCCCTTTACCTCCGTTCCCCTCCTCAGTCCCCTCCTTGTGCCCTCCTTCCTCCTCCCATGTCGACCCCCCTCACGTAGCTACGCCTTCGGCTCGGCTTTTTATCCAGAGGTGCCACAAGTAACGTCAGGCTAAACTTCCCTAAAGCTAAACTTAGGTTGGCTTTTATAAGTACTTTTATCAAAGACAGTGAATATACAAATATATTTGTGGTGGGTGATATGAATGCTGATATCTCTGATAATACCTCTGTTTGGTCAGTTTTGTAAAAGTAATAGGTTGGTTCTTTCAAGTAAAGTGCTGTTACCAAAGGAAAGCTACATACATTAGTGATGCATGGCACACAACATCCTGGCTGGACCATTGCATTTGTACAGGTGATGCTCATGATAGATTAAATAAAGTTGAGATTTTGTATGATTTGGCAATAACTGATCACATACCTGTTTCTCTGAAATTGAATTTTGAGACTCTACCTCAGTTGAGTAATAATATGAACCATGAACAAAATAGGAGAATATATTGGACCAGACTCACTGAAAATGATCTTAGGCATTATTATATGTCGACAGATATGACTCTTAACAATATTGATTTTCCAAGATTCATAGACATAAGAGAGATCTATGCATATTTTATGATAATATTGTGAATAGTTTGAATTTTAGTAGTGAAAAGTTTAGTCAAAATATGGAAAAGAAACATAAATGCACCTCCAGGCCAGGATGGAGTGAATATGTGGCTGAATTTCATGCTGAAGCCAAAGACGCTCATAAAAATTGGGTATTGTCTGGAAAGGCCAGGTATGGTCCTGAGTATGAGTACAAAAAATGTGCCAATGCTAGATTTAAAAGTGTGTTACGCTTTGTCAAAAGAAATGAGCAAACTCTGAGGGCTAATTGTATGGCAAAAGTGTTTTTACTGAATAATAATTGTGAATTTTGGAAAGAAGTTAAAGTTGCTAATAATAGAAAAATGTCTCTCCGAGCTTGTATCGCAGGGGTTACAGGGGATGACAATATTGCTGCTTTATGGAAGAATTATTATAGTGATATTTTTAACTGTGTTAGGAGTGATGATTTTTGTCTTGGCGATGTTTCAAATGATGAGGGTGTGGTTATTAAATCAGTTGAGGTTCAGTCTATTATTGAGGAACTGCCATCAAACAAAGCATGTGGTCCTGATAAAATAATGGCAGAACATTTGAAATATGCAAGTCCTAGACTTTCAGTTTTAATGGCTATGTGCTTTACTGGCTTATTAATCCATGGCATATTGCCTGATTTAATGATGTCTGTATATTTGTTGCCAGTGGTTAAAGATAAAACTGCTAAAATATCCAGTATAGAAAATTATAGACCTATTGCGGTGGCTAGTATACTTTCTAA
>JAUMHL010000010.1:848060-876035 GCA_032362345.1 Sandelia bainsii
AAATTGTTGTTTGGACAGCTGCTAGACCTGTGTCAGCGCTACTACAGGGTTTCGGTGTCTTGTCCAAGGACACCGAGGACATGTAGCTTGTCAGGACTGAGAATTGAACTGCTCACCCTTGGGTTGGGAAACAACTGCTCTACCCACTGAGCTATCATGCCGCCCACAGCCTATTTGTGGTGTAATTATAGCAAAGCAAAAATGAAATGGCTTCAGGTGGCATATAATGATGCATTTAGAATATTGTTTAAGCTCCCACGTTGGACTAGTGCAAGTCATATGTTTGTGACTAACAATGTTCCTACTTTTTATGCTGTGTTGAGAAATCTTATTTAAAAATTTACATGTAGATTAATGGAGTCACAAAATGTAATTATTAAAGCATTAACTGAGCCCTCACTAAGTGATACATGCCATTTTCCCTGTTATATAAATATTGGAAGAAATGCCTGTATGTTTTTTAATGTGGTTTGTATAGTTGTATTTTAATTATTTTTCTTTTTGTGTGGTTTTTGATGTGGACCTTTGTTGTCTGGTATGAAATAAAATAAAGTAAAAGTGCCTAAAAAATACTCCACTACAAGTAGGAAGTAAAAGTATCACTTCACTCACTCATTTGCATCACTTCTCTGAAATTTGCAAAACAATATCTTTCATTTACACACTGTGAAAACTTCATCAGTTTCCCTCTGGGATTAATAAAGTTTTTTGAATTTTGAATCTTACATTTTAACCTAAATGAATGAAATTTAGTATTCATCTCGCTTCCCTCATCTCTAGCATATTTTATTATAAATAAATTAAGTATTTATGGGTTTGCATTTATACAGTGGTTTATTTATTTATTTACCCGCTTTGTGGTTTATTAGTGAGTCACACAGATTCATTGCTGTGTTTTTTTACTCAAATAATCTCATTTTAGATGCACGCTTGTAGGAGAATTAATATGAACTAACATGCGCTGCCGGCTGATCATCTCCCTCCATTCCGTTCTGATTTGGGACCCGGGGCCCTTCTGGCATAGTGCCTCAATTTCCCAGACTGCATTGCTTCTTGTGCATCCGCCATATTGCCTTCGCCTAAACGCGCTGACTGGATCGGCTCGTACGCAAAACTGAAAATGTAAGTACAGAAACAATTACATTTAATACAATCTAGAAATATTTGGCGTTTGTGTGTGGCTTTGTGTACCACTGACCGTTCACGTACGAGTTTAAAACTGTTTAAATATTGGAACTAGGGCTAAAAAAAACACAGATAACCTCTGGAGGTTGGTGCGTCGGGTCTTTCTCTGTTGTTGTTTTTCCGTCACAGCGACAAATTACATTCACGACTCCCTCTCAATATTTTAGATATTAGCGTTTATATCACTGACTGTAATATTTAAACGACCACAAAAACTACCTGTGTCTTTTTTGTCCTCTGTCGGCTACATACATATTGTATTCTAAGCTTATTTGCCTCTAATGTTAGCGTTGCGAAGAACAGCTAGCTCTGTGTTAGGTAGGTAGTTAGCATTAGCCGAGCCCCGTAGATATAACATGAAATCTGTGCGCGGGGTCTGTCTATTAACTGCACATAATGATGGCTTAAATCAAGTCGGTGTGTCCGGGTTGTCGTTTAGCGAACACAACCACATAAAACCACCAACCGTACAGAAATAGGACATGTTTAAGTGAGTAGTTTATAACACGTCGGGTGGTTGTTAATTGATGGGAATAATGAATTGACGATTGCGGCACAGAGAATACATAATTAAGTTGTCCCACTGCTCATGTGTCTTTTGTTGGTGTTATTTTCCTGACATCGTAAGCATTTGTGCGAAAACACAGCATCTTGCATCGATTAATGTGGACCACGTTCACTTTCACCTCCTGTCAGTCACATGTGTCTGTATGGTCTCAGCTTGTCACAGGTTAATGTATATATGAGAGAGTGGTCTCTTTGTGTTTTTAATGTCTGCTAGCTAACAGTGTGGCACACGTGTTCCATCAGGCCCAAAGATATTTTTGTCATCGTTTCCTATATGTTCCTGGGTCAACCTGGGCACAAGAAGATCCAGATTTACTCTTGGTGAATAAAACATATCTTATTGTAGGGATTTATGTTATGTAATGCTGTAAAATTGTCAAGAGCCTTTAAAGATTATATTTAATATTTGCCTCCGAATTCATGACTTAAATGTCTTTAACATGGGATTTTAATGTGGAAATTATGTTGCTTCTTACTATTTCTTATTAAACTGTGTAGACAATAGAATACAAACCGTTGCTTAGTGTAATCTAGTGGAGCAGACATGTCTTTAACAGGGGCCTCAAAAGTGTTTCACTTAGAATCCAGATGCAAAAGACATGTGTGTGATGGTAAAACATTACCTCTTTTGATGTCGTTAATGTCATTAAATAGATGTGTGTTTATGAAAACATAACAACTGCAATTCAGTGATACAATATTTTATGTAAGGCTCAAATCTAGCTGAATTAACATGTATTAGATAAGTATGAATGGTGGAATGGAGAATGGTAATCGACCATTCACAAGAAAGAACAGTTGTCAAATCCAGTCGTCCTGATGTTTGTAGAAAAAAGAAAGATGAGTGTGAGGATCTCTCCTCATTCATTAACCTGTATAAAATAAAGCTTCTTCTATTTTGTTAAATAGAAATCATCACTCTTTCATACCGATCTGCCAGTACAAAAGTGCTATTGACATGCAGTCTCGCAGTGGGGTTAACTTGGAAAGTATCTTACAAAACATGAATTCAAACTGTAAGAAGTTATGTCTGTGAATTCATGTGGAAGTTGAGTGATGGCAACTGGTCAAAATGTTTCACTACTCATCCAAGTAGCTTCTTAGATCTGTGTTGAAATGTTTATTATAAATATATTTATAATTTATTTTATTATAAATTCTTATCTTAATAAAGGATGACTGAAGTATAGAAAAAGTTGACATTTGATTTGTTAAAACATGGCAGATATACAAGTGGGTGTTCACTAGTGTTCAAAAGCAATCATCTGTATCTTCATATTTTTAGAGAATGGAGATTGCAGACAGAAATGCTGTGTGTTAGGATGGCAGAAATTCTTTTGAAATGGCTAAATTCACGTCATTAAACCCCCGCTGTGTGTGAATGAGAAAATAGACCATCTACTGTACAACAGAAATCCTAATTATTATCATAACCAGAAGTTGTGATTATATCCTAGATTTTCAGGAAAATGTGTTTTTGTGTTTCTGTTGCAGTGTTGCAGTGATGACTCAGACAGTTCAGACCAATGGGGTTCAACCCCTCAGTAAGACCTGGGAGCTGAGTCTGTACGAGCTACAGAGAACTCCACAGGTAACGGTTCACACCACATCACGTCCTTCACATGCAGTGCCTATTTTTTTTACTTTTTTCTTAGCAAAAAAGCAAAATGAAAACGACCATAATTCAAGGTTGTAAAAGAAAAAAAGAAACTTTTAAGAGGTGTGAATACTTTTTCCAGTGTTATTATACTTTTTTCTTTCTGGTGTAGCACTTTAAAATCATTTTCACGCTTCAATGGGGCTGTCTCATATTTAAATCAGTTTCTCTTTCTGTACCATCATCGAGTTCAGAAAGTTAAGTAAACACCCACACTATAAAGGACATATGACTAAAGCACATAATCAGTTTATATCAGCTGATGGTATAATTATCCTTGGAACACAGTCTGGTAGATGTGGAGCTCCCCCATGCTCCTCAAAATAGAACACAGGAGTGTGTAATAGCCAAAATGATGACTCTTCATTTGCTGTAGGATGAGATTTTAATCTGACCTGTGAACTGTGCTCTATCAGTTGTGTGTCACTCCACTGGATTGATGTGTCGCTGCGTGTACAAACCATCTCAATCTGTTTCAAACTGACACAGGAGGCTATAACAGATGGACTGGAGATAGCGGTGTCGCCCAGGTCCTTGCACAGTGAACTAATGTGTCCCATCTGTCTGGACATGTTGAAGAACACAATGACAACCAAAGAATGTCTGCACCGTTTCTGCGCTGATTGTATCATCACAGCTTTGAGATCTGGGTGAGTTTTTAACCTTGAAGTGGAAACTAGGAAGGCCCCACTGTGTCCCCGTTGTGGTATTCTGGCTTCTGCTGATTTACCAAATTGAGTAATGTGGATGTCAGAGCAGAGCTGTAGAGAAAAAGTGTCGGTGAGTTCTGAGGGAGGAGAGGTGTGTTCTCCACAGCCAGACAAGATACATGTTATCACCACTGTATGCTAACATCATTCAAAGACTAAAGTTAATGGTGATATGTTGGAGCATACATGTTACATTATTGTTAAAATTGGGATGTTGATCACTCTAATTCTGTAACAGCTCCCTTGTTAAAGTGATTTCAGTTTAAATGTCATTGTGCAAATGATTAACTTTAGAAGTGTAAGGACAGGAGGAGCAGTTGTTGTGACCAGTAGGTCTTAATCTATACATGGGCACACGAGCATTGTTGTAGACGCCTCCCAGAATACTTACAGCACATGCCACATAACCACAACACTCCTGTTTCGAGCCTGACTGGGGACCATTGTTGTGCGTCATACTCTTTTTCTCTCCATATTTCCTGTCTGCGTTCTCACTAAATAATATTTCATATTATTCTTATAGAACTACACAGTGTTACTGTTAAAGTTACATTCTGAGAGTTAAAGGAATAGTTTGGGATTTTCAGGCTGGTCTTAATATCAAACTGGGTTTCACCAGTGAATGTTTTCATCCGAGATGTGACTACACTCAAAATGAGGGCCACCGTGTACAGTTCTTGTTCTGTGTTCAGACGAGAGCCACACAGAGTCCTTGTCTTTATTGATGCACTGATCGATCTACTGGAGATTGAAATTAGCCAGTTTTAAGCTTGAACGGCCATGACCGGTGACCGGCCAATCAGTCTGAGATAACCAGTTCTGTGCCGGTCACATTTGGTTTATGTTGTGCAGCAGTGAAGCAGTGAGAATTTTCACACCTGTTCATGGAGCTGTTAGCCCACTTCACTATCCCGCTCAAAGCCATCATTCTGGGTCGGGCTTCAGCCATGTGGTGTGAGCGTTACCGGAGCAAAATTGAGTAAGGCCACGCTCCGTTTTCTTTCTTTTTTTTAAAGCTGCTCTGTCCAAAAGTCCACTGCTCACATGCCCTTTCACACACACAGTTACTGTTCCTGTTTCTTCTTCGTCTTCTTTTCTTTTAGGTTTCAATCTGACTTTATGACGTTGTCCATTTAGCCAGCTCTGCACAAGGCATTGTTCGGTTTGAGAGGGGTACATGTTGGCTCCTCTAGTAAATGTTTTCCTATGTGACCTACAGTTACCCATAACGCCCATTTCTATGTATGTGAGCGAAGACATTGATGTGTACCTATACAGTAGCATCATTCTCCATAATTATATTTTGCATGTTTTTGATTTAAAATTAATATATCGCATTAAGGCTACAATGTGCAAGTTCTGGAAGCCAGATAGCATTAAACTAAACAGCAAAGCCCTGCTTCATCTATATTCTTGTTGCATTCACTGACTCAGTTAATAAGGGAATCAGGAGCTTGTTAACTGTGAGTAACGTCTCCCAGCAGCTAATACTGCATATCCCCAGGCATATTTAGAACACATTGCCACTAAAATATATTCATAATAGTAGTCTGCATTTTTACATTGGTGCTATTGTGTTAGCTGGTGACGCACAGGAATGTTTCATAATGTCTGTTCTCTCTCCCTTTGCAGTAATAAAGAGTGTCCTACATGTCGTAAGAAGCTGGTGTCCAAGAGGTCGCTGCGTCCAGACCCAAATTTTGATGCTCTGATTAGTAAGTAATCACCAGACATTTAGTGCTGCTGTATAGAAGTACTGTATAAAAATATTGCAGACATTTGTTTAATATTCATTCATCCCATTTTAGGTAAGATTTACCCCAGCCGTGACGAGTACGAAGCCCACCAGGAGAGAGTGTTGGCCCGCATTAGCAAACACAACAACCAGCAAGCCCTGTCCCACAGCATAGAAGAGGGGCTTAAGATACAGGCTATGACCAGGTAAACACACTGGTCTCTGCACACAAATAAGTTAAACACACACATAAAACTCTACTTAGTCTAATAAATAGAATTTGCATTTGTATTTTTGTCAGACTGCAGCGTGGTAAAAGGCACACAGTGGAGAACGGCAGCGGAGCCGAAGACAATGGGGACTCATCCCACTGCAGCAACGCTTCTGTCCACAGCAACCAGGTACGTCATCTTATAACCAGCACACTGTCACACTAGTTCCAGCAGTTATTGGCACTGATGTTGCAGGACAGTGTTTATTTTTAAACACGGCTGGGAATCAGTTAGTGATGTGATGATGTAAAATATTTTGTTGCACTGGGCACAGTGGTTGTAGTGTGTAGCTAATATAATCATGACATTCAGGAAAAAAGTGTCACTGCACATTTCTTCCTGCTTCATACAAATAGTGATACTATGGTTTGTACTGTTTCTCCAGGAGGCGGGTCCCAGCATCAAACGCACCAAGACCAGCGATGACAGTGGTTTGGACATGGACAATGCTGCTGAGAATGGGGGTGGGGACCCTGTGATGGATGGTGGTGCAAGTGAAATAGAACTGGTGTTCAGGCCACACCCCACCCTGATGGAGAAGGATGACGGTCACAACAGGTACTGTTCAAATCAGCGTGTTCCCACTTTTTCACTGGGCAGTGCTGCATGATTAAGCTAGCTGCAGTTGCAATCGCAGTGTCAGCCTGTGCGGTTATGTAACCACAGAACACAGCGTTAAACTTTGTCAGTGAATGTTCTCTCCCGTGGCTGTGACTCTCACTGTGTTGAGTGTGTGTGGGGGGGAGTACAGCAGCCAGAAAAACGCATGAATGAGCTGCGGATGGCCTGAAACAACCAATCATTTATCCCCATTGTTTGTCTCTGTAAACTACTTCTCCTTTAATTTAATTAAACATAAAGTTCAATGTAATTTGACTATTTAGGTTTAACTTTATTTTCTCAAAGCATATAGTATATGTATAAAAAGCTTTTCAGATTAGAAGTCGATTTTTGATGTGATGCTAGCAGCTTAAAATAGTATCTAAGCACAGGTTTTTGTATGTTTTATGCTTTGTATGGTTGAGTTGAGAACTACACATTTAAAAATTATCGTTAATCTGTGCAAGCGAGTTGACTCCTAATAGCATTTTGCAATACCTCAGTACCCTCAATATTACCTTTTTCACCAAATCATGCAGCCCTAATTAATGTACAAGTAAATGTCACATCAGTTCTCTGAGATGCAGCGTGAATGTGCCAGTATGGCAAATTATTTGAGCAGTCTTGTTAGTGAAGGTCAGGTAGCAGCTTCATCTCTTTTAGCTGCTGATCATCGTCCTGTTGCTTGGTAAAATGTCAAACAGCTGCTCAGATCAGTTGTTGCTGACACGGGCCTGCATCAGGAAGCGAGATCAGTGTTTTACCAGCTAACTTTAGGCTTAATTCAAGGTTTCTGGTATCATGATTATGGCACACCTTTACTTGGGATAAATCACCATGATAACAGATGCTGCACGGCTAACACGCTCCAAAACAGGTCAAGTTCAGAGGATAAGATCAAAACCTGTCAACAGCCCAAATACTGACCACTGAAATCACTGCCAGATCTGAGTCATCATATTACAGGAACCTGATGGGGACAAAAGAAGATTACTGACAGTGTTGATGCTTTTCCACTTACAGTTCAGAATAACACATGTTGAGTATATGATGATGGTCTTTTATTAGAAAAATAATCCACATGCTGTTAAATATTTCCCATGATTATAAATGAGCATAGAGTAACCGCTGGCCCTCTGCTGTGGAAGCAGGAAGAGTGGGACATTACTAGTTTTTATCTTACATGTTCAGAATAGTTTCTCTGGCCTACTTATCAATAAGGTCATTCTAACAATCCCTAGTCTTCCTGCTTAACTCTTAGGGCCTGCAGGGCCAAAATGGAAACTCAGTGCTGTTGAGTTTGTTTGCTCTCTGCAGGCCAGTGGAGAAACAGGCTTCAACACCTGTGTGTACTCAGCCACTGACTGTTTATGTGTTAGAAGAAGCATCACACAAGTCTGTGTGAGCATTCAAATTTTATTAAATTTCACAGGTTGAACAGTAAACTTTAATGGCTTCTCAAGTTCCTCATCACATCCATATCCTGTCTGCTTCTGTGTACAACTGTACCCACCTGTTTTTTTTATGCATGTTTAAATGCCACGTGTGTGTCTGCAGCATGGAGTTTGTCCCACGCTACATCAAGACGTCCGGTAACGCCACAGTGGATCACCTGTCTAAATACCTGGCTGTCCGATTGGCTCTGGAGGAGCTGAGAAGAAACACAGAGGCCAGTCCTGTTAACGTGGAGACAGCATCAGAGAAACAGTACACCATCTACATACCTACTGCTGGAAACCAGTTCACTGTGAGTATACGCACAAACACAGCGATCGTCTAGACAGCAGAAACAGCACTGCTCACAATCTCCTGCATAGTCTCCTATAGCGTTCCTTTAAAGAAGACATTTTTTGGCTGTCATGTAAATAGCATATTGGGAAACCTTGATGTTTCTACTGTCAACATCTGTTCACAGGTTCTAAACGGTTCCTTCTCTCTGGAGCTGGTCAGTGAAAAGTACTGGAAGGTGAACAAACCCATGGAGCTCTACTTTGCCCCTACTAAAGAACACAAGTAGACACATGTTTAAAACGCACACATGAATACAAACACAAACACATACACACTCACCAGTAGGAAGTAAACAGATGGACTTTGCTACACTTCCACACACAGAAACAAGAGGAGAGGATTGTGCGTGTCTGAAGGAGATAAGGGGGGGTGGTGGTGAAACCCTCAAAAGGACTCTTGTAAAAAGAAAAAAACTTGTTTTATATTCTCTTTGTCTTTCTGTGTCTCTTTCTATCATTCTCTCAGTAGAAGGTAGCAGATCAGTACAGCAGGTAAATCTGAGATAATGGACTGTAGATTCCCTCCAACTCAGAAAACCAGGGTCCATTCACAATCTGAATGAACAATGAGCTGTTTCCAAGTAAAGAAACTGTATCATGCTGTGTTTGTCTTCAGCAAAAGCCCCTTTTATACTTTGTGATTTTTGTCTGTCCCAAATGAAAGTTTGTTAATCCAAATCTAGAGATCATGACCACCTATGCCAGTATTCTGATGGGACCTGGAATATAGGACCATACTTCTGTTACAACCCAAATCAATAAGTTAACAGTTAAATTAATTTTAAAAAACAGCATAAAATGAAGCTGAATCCACTGTTCGACACCATCGTTGTACGTGACGCATGTGCTTTCTAACTGTAGACTCCCATTTAAAATGAATGTGCCATGTATGGAAGCAAAGAAAGGTCAAAATAATTTGAATTTTATTGTCAACCTAATTGTGAAAAGAAATAGCAGCACCATAGCATTGAAAAATTCAAACTGTGAAATGAATGTATGTAGTTTCAGTTCCTATATCTGAAAAAAATCTGGTCATTTCAAGCTTTGCAAACCTTTTTTTTCTTTTTTTTTTTCTACAAATTCTTTCTGTGGTTTTCAGTCTCAGATCACATGGCTGACAGAATGGAATACATTAGAAAGATTCAGGCTTAGCTAATAATTATTGGTACCCTAAATCTACAAGTCAAAAGTCTTATTGTAAATTTTAGTGTCTGAAATTTACTAATATAAAATTTATTTTTTTGATCTGAAAATGAAATAAAACATTTTTGAACGACTTAGCATGACATGCTGGAGATTTATCAGAGGGGAATTCTAACTACATTTCACTAACTAACACTAAGTCTTCAGTAGTGCTTAACATGACCATGACATCTCAGTTCTTATTTTGTTTATCTTATGCACCCACAGGTGCTGAAATACATATTCCTTCAACATTATTCCACTGTTGTACAGTTGGCTGTAATGTGCTAAGGAAATAAGAACACTGCTAGCAAGTAGATGTGGCTGCAAACAATTCTGGATTTAATTAAACTTATAAAAACTGCCCTCCCAAATGTTTTATGAGGACGTTAATGCATTCAGCACCTTTATTAGAGCTCAAGGATACACTCATGCTGAATGTAAATACATCTTTTGTGTGTTTACAAGAAAATTCCACAGGGAAACTTGAACTTAACAGTTAAAGGGTCAGTGTATTTCATTAGGACTTCTTGTCAAACAGCTTTGCAAATCACCCTTGTTCTCACTTTTTTCATTCTTGACAAAACAGTTTGTCAGTGTTTATGTACACAACTGAGTTTAACACTACAAATGTTTTCCCAGAGCGAGTATCTGAAAAAGCTTGCTCTAAACTCATCCCCTGTTTGACAGGCAGTTGTTCACGTCAAGTGTGGCCACTTCCACATTTGACTCTAGTTTAGCCTGGCCAGTAGGTTTCAGCAGCCTATAAAATTCTAATTATTATGACCCTTGTTTGCTTCCATAGATATTCCTCCTGTGATATGCTGTTATTACATAGTGTATAGGAGCCTATGAGAAAGCACCTGTTAGTTTATGTTTCAAGACTAGAAGCTAAAAGGTGATTGAAGAGCAGTGGGCAGCATCTAATAGTGATATGAAGCTAAAGATTGAAGCAGACAAATATATATATATATAGTTTTTTTCAATAATGTTTTAAGTGCTGTCTTTTTTTGTCATCTTTCAAATAAAACCAGAAAATGGTGAAGCTTTGAATTGCTGCCATCTGTTTGCCAGGGGCTGTCTGTGAAACTGAAGCACAGCTTTGACTGCTCCAGTATGCTACCAGTATGAACACATTAGACTCCAGCTGCGTCGCCCTCAGCGGAGCAGGGTTTGTTCTGCTGTGGTTTTAAAGAATGGCCTTCTCAGACTCATTTAGAAACCCTGGATTGTGGAGTCCCCGTTGGAATCTTGTAGCTGTTGTCTTGATCTGTTGCCTGTATAGACAAACTGTCTTCTGATACCTGTGGCTGCTCTCTATGGCTCGTCCTTTTATAAATGTCTTTCGTAACATGGAAATATGGAGTGTGTGTGATGTGGGAGGGGATTTTTGCAGCACCATATACAGTCAGGATGTCACAGTATTCACTCTGCTGTTTCCACAAACCTTTACTGTTAAATTACCACTGACTCACCAGTGCCACAGCTGGATTTTTTTTCTTCGCCATGACTTCTGAAACAGTTTGCATCTACAGCTCAGACGTAGTACTACACAACACGTTAGGGTCCATTTGTTTTTGTTTTATTTCAGTATGAAGACAGACACATGGCAACAGTTTTCTTAAATGTACTGAAATGTTTTGAACAGTTTGTTTCATTTTCCACGTAGCGGACAGAGAGGTCTGTATATTACGCTAGAATACTGTAGAAAACCAAGAAAACTTGTGACAATTAAAGCATGAGAGTAAGTGTGTGAATCCAAAACTCACAGGCAGCCTCTTTTTTTACAGCTTGTTTTCTAGTAGAAGAGGAATGTTTGCATGTATGAAGCTCCCTATGTGATGATCAGTGCTGCTGAGAGGTTCTGGACGTTGAGCGAGTTGAGTTATGGCAACTGGACTTCTTCCTTGTCTGAGCTTCTTCAGTCTGTGATAAGTTGGTGAGACAACTCAAAATTATCCTCCAGGGCAGTTTCACCTTTCACCTGACCTGAACAGGCTCATTAGGTGGACAATAGTTCTATTGTGGACCTAACCTAAACCAACTACCATGTGGATCCTACCAACTATCACGCTGAAGACTTGAATGAGTAGTAAAAATCTTCAACCTCAACTTCCCGATGGTGCAAAGAGGACGCAAGTTAATGTTAAAGAAGGCTGCTCATTTTCTATCTTTTTACCATTTGAAAACAATTCCCTAACAGACTAAAGCCAACGATGAACCAGCTATTCTCACCATAATGTCCTTTAATCTTGAGCATGATTTTGTTAATTTGTCTGTTGTTGAGAGCTGCTCCAGCTCAGCGACCAAAAACAATTAAAACATATCAGTGAAACATCAGTGAGTATTTTTAGAAAAAGGAGCACCATCCTTTCTCACAGCGTCTGAAGTAAGAAAGAATCAACTGCACACCATGTGTAGCGCACTGAAACCTTGTATTGTTGCAAGAATCTTATACTCGACATTTAAGAAAGATGGTTGTTCTCAGTGTTTGGAGGTCCTTGAATAAAAAACTCAGGTTAAACTTAATGAGGAAGAAATGTCACCCAGAGCAGAGGCGTGTTTCAGTGATTTGGTTTTTGACTTGAATAGGCTGAGCTGGAGCAGCTCGCACACACATAGGATTGCCTGCATTTTCTTCACATATCCATGTCCATATTTTTATTTGTAATGACAGAACGTCACCCAGTGCAGAGTGTTCAACACAACAACAGAGCTCTATTGCACAGACGAATAGGCAAAATCAGGTTTAAGACTGATGGATATTATGGTGAGTAGAAGCAGTTCATTGCTGGTAAAGGTGTAACTATTCTCCAAATCCACAGTTGAGTCCAGTGTTCAGACCTCGATTTTTAAGCCACTGTTTTGACACAAGACATGTACCTTGCAGTTTTGGTCCCAGTTTCAGAACAGTTACTTGTAATTTCTGGTTTTAGTCTGTGTGGGAACTGTTGAAAACGGTAAAAAATAAAGAAGATAACCTGCCTCATCCTTTAAATGTGGCACATATGCCCTTCCGTGGCTGCAGCTAATGGCTACCAGGGGGCAGATACATAACTGAAAACAATAACTGAAAAGTGATATGGGTGAATTGATGAGTGTCCACTTTGGCACCTAGACCATGTTTCACCACTGAAACAAAAAGTGTTTTATGTTTCATGAGAAGCTAGAATTGTTCTTCCTTTGTCGCCATAGTCACTGTCACAGTTTCCATTTTGCAGTGCAGTAAACATGAGCAGGAGGGGCTAGTGGGTACAGTAGTTATGAAAATATCTCAAGATAAAAAATATCTGATAACCACAGTTCAGTATTGTCACATTCCAGAATGCAGAAACCTGTACACTGCTCCTTATGATTCATGTTATTTCAGTTTATTTGACAAAAATCATCTTAACCTTGTTAAGCTTTCAATCTTATTTCATGGTTTTCATCACTGTGAAGTTAAAGACATGGATCTCAAGTCAGGATTATTATGTCAAATCATTTATTTGGTCAAGTATGAACATTTCTGTTGAGTTCTTGTTCTACGTGTTAATGTGCCAACTCAGTTTATTTAAATAAAATGTCTGTAAATGAACACGTTTCCTAGCTTTAGGAAAGTGTTTCAGAATCTAAACTGTGCTGATGGGAGTGGGTCACAGGTGTAAATCAACCGTTCAATTCACAACTCCACGAAAACAGCTTCACTCCCACCTCGTTTGGTACCTGTGTGTGTGTGTGTGTGGAACCTGTATACTGCATCTTTGTTTGGAAAATATAACTGTGTTCAACATGGAATGTGGAGTACTGTTTATGTCCCGACTAAAATATTCAAGGTTAAAGATTGAAAAAAATCACTTGCTGTGGAACAAAAACAGCAGCTGGTAAATGTGGAGCTGATTGTAACCACTTTGTTCTGACAGCTGGAAAACCCATAGTAATACATCATAATCTATTGGTTGATAATAATTTGTATTAATCTTTATTTATTCCCGAGGGGCAAATCTGTAAAATACATGCAGTCGAGTAAAAGTACCTCAAAATTACACTTCAGTAAAAGAACTTAGTTACTCACCACTTGTATTAACACATTCACACTTATTCATGTAACACTATTCATAACCTACTGGTATTTTATTTTTAACTTTATAAAAAAAAAAAGTTTAATTCTTTACCGAGTCCACTGGGCTGTAAATATGTTGAAAAGCTCCAAATTCTTTTTCACTTTCTTTGTATCTTTTTTATTATGTGATAAGACACAAATAACTGGCTAAGAGCCCGTTTCAGATACATCTTTAATTAAATACAGACTGTTAATATAAGAGTGTTCTGAAAGGTGCTAAACCACATCTTCATGCCAAACCTGCACAGCTACTGTGTGTTGCCTCAGTGTTGCTTTGACCAGAGCTGCAGCCTGGTCACCACTGAAACATTCTCAGTCTAATTCTAGAGATTTTCCTATTTTGATGTACTTTATTAATCCCCTTTGGGGAAAGGTGTCAAGAGTTCAGGGTTGTTCATGGACACTTAACAGCGCTTTAAAGTCAGAGTCCATGAATTGCGGTAAACCGACTTTAAAAACTGACTGATTTTAAAAGCTAAAACACAACTGGAATCAGTCAGTACTTATGTTTAGGATATTCTTTTATTTCAGATATAAAAAGAAACAATATGAGCGATGTGGAATTGGTGTAAGTAGAAAAAAAGTTAGCGAATGAAGGGAAAATGACTCCAATCCCAGCATGCACTGGGCTAAAGGTCACCAGTCTGTGACAGTCAATCCAAGAAAAAGCTTTTCCCGTTCCTCAACAGGACGACTGAGAGGCTGCAGAGGAGAAGGAAGAAGAAGAAGGAAGTAGAGGAGGTGTGTTAGAGGGAGCCAGCAGGCAACAGAGCAGCTGTGAAGCAGTCTGAAGGGAGCGCGGAGCTGCTTTGGACAGAATGTGTCTGAGTGAAGCGTCTGACGTGCGTCTCTTCTCTCTGTGCGGCTGGCAGACACAGACAGTCGGAGGTGCCAGCACCTCCCCCGCCCCCCGCCTGGCTGCCAGCGCTTCTACATCCCAGAGGAGTGGTGTGACTGAAAACAGTGAATGCAGAACAAAAGAGGAAAAGCACTGCATCAGGAAGACACTCAGCTCCAGTACGAACATAAACGGGGATCATGTCCAAAAATAGAAAGAACAGAAGAAGTTTGTCTCTTATCAGCTCTGGTGACTTTGAGTTTGGCCAGAATATCGACTAAGGTCTGTTTACAGACGGTGTCTGCGGGGCCTCAGCTCATCAGACGGTCTTCCTGGCAGTCAGGACTCTGACGATGGAGCCCACTCCGCCAACTGCCAGAGCCTGAGGACACGCACACAAACACAGAGGGAGAAAATCACAGTCAGACAGCTTCAAAGACACTTGACCAAAGATGCTGCAGACTGCTTCACCTTTTCGTGCCACTGCAGCAGCACGGCACTGCTGTTGTCGGACGGTTTCTCAAAGCCTCTGTAGATGTACTTCATCAGCAGGTCCACTCCTGCTCTGTCCAGCGAGCCCACGGCTTTCTCTATGTCGCTGCTCTTAAAGCTGCTCAGCACTTTGACCACCAGCTGCTCTGCCCGCTCCTACGCGCACAAACACACAGGATACTGTACATAAGAAAAAGCTTTTCCATCCAGTCATATTGGAATTCTGCAGAACCATCAGGACTTCTGTAGATTTGTCCATCTCCAAAGTCCTGACATGTCATTTCAATATAATCTGTACATCCAATTTAAACTGGAGTTCAAATTAGAAAAGCATTCATTGCACAAAACTGATGCTACACACATTATTTGTACATTTATCATCATCCACACCAGAATCCCCCCCAAAATTACTGGAATATATAAAGAGTGGGGGAAAGAAAACACAACGGAATAATTGCGAGGCCAATTATTCCAGGACAAAGTACAGCTTAAGTCTGAATAGTAAGAAGAAATAGAAAGTAAAAGAGCTTCCACAATTCATCTGTAAAATCTAACTGGCTTGTTGCAGAATGTTTACATGTAACAACTTTCAGACAGGTATGCAGCATATTTACATACTAAAATGCTTTAATTAATAAATGTCAATCTGCACATTTTGATAGTGCCTGACACACAATAAAGCTAATTTCTCACCTTCTTCCTTTGTTTTTTTCTGTACTTCTGTTACTAATGCACACACAGCTATTAAAAGCTGCAGGAGAACGTATATTTGCACAGCAGCTTTAACAGAGCTGCTGTTTTCTGTGTCGACTTCATTGATCTTCAACTTGTTTTCTAAGGTTCTAGTTTGCAAAGTAAATGTATATGAGTGGTACTAAACTGCCCTCTGCATTTCCTCCACCAGATCACATCATCTGAACTGAAAAAGTCCTCCAGATGATTACATCAGGTAAATGCAGAGGGCAGTTTAATACAACGCTAGGAACCAAGCTCAAAATTCGGTGTGACTTGCATTGCTTATTAATTTGTTTTTTTAAGTTGACTGATGATCAGCAAGAAGGAGAAAAATATTAGATATCAAAAACAGAGAGGCTGACAAACACTGATACCTTGGCATTCTGGTTCTTGGTGTTGACTGGAGGGTTCTTCAGCACAGCATGCAGAGCTCCATTCATGTTCCCCGTGCAAAACAACAGTCAAGGACTACAGGCTTCCACAAGATAGAGATACACAGATTTCAGCTGCTCAACAGTTCGGGGGCCTACTCTGTCGTTTTTGCTTCATAAAGCCAAATGTTTTCAGTGGTCGACAGGTCTGGACTGCAGACAAGTCATTTTAGCACCAACACTGTTTTAGGTGCAGGATGTGTTAGTGAAATAAGTACGAGCAAATGTTGCTCCAAAACATGTTCAGGCTCACAGAAGGCAGATGCATTTGTGCATACGTTCCTTTTTATTTGCATGGTAGAGTTTTAACTTGCATTTGTGGCTGCAGCGATGGTTTTCGGGGAGTTTCCTGAACCTATCAGTGTTTTTAATACAGTGCCACCAAACATCAACATCATGGCCGTAAACATATTTTATACTCTAATTCAGAGTAAGCATATTAAAAAAATGGCATTGCTCAGTGTCAAACATAAAGAGTAACAACTGATTTCACGGTCAATCTGACAAGTGAACTGCTCACACAACCACACCCTCCTGCACTGACACCCGGAAGTGACCATCTGACAGCTAATCAAAGGAAATGTGCTGCCAACTACCCACGACATGTCTACACATGTCACCTATCACGTATTTAACTAAACCCAGTGTGAGCAGCCGAATAAGGATATATTTTAAATACTGACAAAAGTTAAATTGTTATTTCGGCCTTCAGCTACTAGTTAGCTAACGTTAGCATTAGTCACAGATAACAGCGATGACATATAAAAACCGACGTTATGGGCCAATTTGGAAACATTAAAGTTAATGAGCGTACAAACACAGAATAATAGAAGTAACGTTAAAGCTGAAGGATATTGTCTGAGCAGAGCCTCCACTTCTGCCTCGTCCGGTCCACCTTGGTTCTCTCCTCCGTCTTCCTCGTCCACAAACTTGTTCTCGTCGTATTCATCTACGTCTACTTTCCTGAACCGGTCGGAGGCAGTATTTTTGGACATTCTGGACACAGTAGCAAAGGCTGTTCAGAGAAAACCGGCTTGAAGGACAGCAACTATTTTCAGCTCAGCTGTCCCGTTTTTATCTACCCCTACCGCTTCCTTACTTCCTTTTCTTTTTACCCTTCGTCGGGGGTTTTGTCGCTTGTTGCACCACAGCACTGAGGTATTAGCGCCACCTGCTGAACCGGAGTGCACAGTGCTAGACTGCCTTTCCTGATCAATCGATATGTTCTTCTCATGCTGATGTTAGTGTCCTCTTCTACAATAGTAGTAATAGTAGTATATAATACTACAATTTTTTATTGTTAATATTGTTGTGATAGAAGTGTAAACATAAAAATATTTTCTACAGAGCAGGGTTTATCTTCAGGTTGCACTTGCCACAAAATTGTAGCATGAAGAAAAAGAAAAAAAAATCAAAGTACAGTACATCAAACAAAACAAACAAGCAAAAAAAATACAATTAGTGGGTATTTCACACAAAAAAATAAAGTAATAATAAAGTATTTGTAATTATTTATGAATAAAATTTATTTAAGCCCAACATTTGTTTGGTTTTCCTTATGCAGAAAATTCTACAGTCAGTTCCTGTATAATTAAAGTATATGATATTAGAATAGTGCACAGATCCACAGTACAGTCAAATTTCAGTGCACTCACTACAGGCTGATGGGACGTCCTCTGTTCTGTGGGCTGTTACACAGTATAAATGCAGCTTCCTGAAGAAGAACGGCCTCTGTCTTTTTCTGAACACAGCATTTGTACTGCTCAACCTGTTCAGTTTGTTGTAGACATGAATCCCAAAGTAGCTGTCCAAACTCTTATATGTATGACAAAATTACATTACCGCATTTTAGTTTATGCACCATCAGATTTTATACTTAAATACATTGTACTAATTCCGTGTGGTTCAGAGTGGGAAAACAATCAGACAACATAAATATTATTAAACCTGCATTAAGATATGATGACCACTAGGGGGCACAAAGACAAAGCAAACAAATGAACTTCCACTGCAGACCTACTGGACTCACTGTGAAGCCCTGACGGCTTCAGTGTAAATGACTGTTTGGAATAAGCACATCTGCGCGCTGAATGTGAATGGACACAAAGTCATCAACATTTTGATTATATCTGCAGTCCATAATGTCTGGGTGCTGCCACAAAGTCAAAGATACAGAGGAGCTTCTAAACAGGTCTAAAACTGCTCTGCTGGCTGCCACACATTTGCACATGCTTCATATTCATTCTTAAAACTGCCTTTAAGAGTGCTCATCATCACAATGCACCACTTTAGAAAACAAACTCACATTTGCACGTACAGATGGATTTAATCTGATCTGTGATGTTCAGCTGTTACATAACACAAAAATGACATTTATTGGAGACATGATCATCATCACCATGCTGTACATCTTATAACAAACCCAAGAGCGGACTAGAAGTAACAGTTCATTATAGTTTGCTCACCAGCTCTCCATCATCTGTGTAGTCATCCTAACCACTATTTTCATCCTCTCAAAGCAACACAGCTGCAGTATTTTGTCTTGATACTCAAACAAAACGACACAGTCAACTCACAATGTTCCCTTTTGCTCATTCTCAGTTTTTCCAACTATTACTCCTAAAAATGTCATCAAACTCTTTCAAAGTTAAACCTCAAACTGCCATTTCATACTCTGCTCTACTGTTTCTAGTCTCATTAGCTGACATGTGCTTTTTGCTGTTTTTGTCCACCGGCGTATGAGTAAGATATGAGGTCTGGACCAAAAGTTACTTCCACACCCTCTGGCATGAGGTCAAGCCCAGAGAACTCAGCACAGAGTTGATGTTTGGTGTAACAGAGTTTCAGGTTCTGGATCTAGGGGTTTACTGTGTTAAATGACAATGATTTACCAAAGTAGTCCCAAGCCTGTGTAGTTATTTTCAACACAACAGCACAACGGTTTCTCGTTCAATGTTGTCTGATGGCTCAAAGGTCACAAACACTTTACAGTGGTTTCTGATCTCTGTCTTTACGCAGAGATTTCCCCTGAGAACCTGAATCTGTTCTCAATAGGACGAGCTGTAGATGGTGAAAGACCTAAATTCTTCGCAATCTTACACTGAGAAATATTGTTTGACAGTTCTCTGATGAAGTATGGCACCAAGTGGTGAACC
The DNA here is from genome assembly GCA_032362345.1 of Sandelia bainsii. Taxonomy (NCBI): domain Eukaryota; kingdom Metazoa; phylum Chordata; class Actinopteri; order Anabantiformes; family Anabantidae; genus Sandelia; species Sandelia bainsii. The sequence goes on from JAUMHL010000010.1 coordinate 867,512, forward strand.
ACAACCCCCTTTTGCTCGCAAAGACTGAGCCTCTGTCCCAACTTCTGACCATAAGCATTAGCATGTGAATCAGCAGATGAGATGATGAACTCCATTAGGTTTCAGGTGAGGGCTCACTGAGATGAGCTGGAGCAGCTCTCACCATCAGTGGGTCACCTGCATTTTCTTCAGTTTCCTCTTGTTGTTCCATCTGAGTGAGTCAACAGACACACCCAACACCAGCCTCCACTCTCCACAATGCCCTCAGGATGCGACTCTATCCATTGCCAAATAACAACTACAGGAAATTCTTTGGGAGGAACTGGCAAACGTATTTAAACCAGACGCTGAAGAGGATTTTACTAACAAAACAATTTCTATGATTCAAATAAAGCACAGAAACTCATATGAGATTAAATGAACAATATAGTTGTCAGGCAGACTCATGGTGGGGTTCTTGCATACAAGAATACAGGAGGATCATCCTCTGTCTTTGTGCAGTGTCTCTGAAACAATGACCCTTCAGATTCAGTAAGTGGGTATTTTTACATTTGCTCAAGGTGTTAAAGTTGGTGTATCAAAGCTGCAATAACACAATTAATACATTAAAGACCCAAAACAAGACGTTTTCACCCTCTGTGTTTTTACTGTCACAAACAAACTCCTCCTGACATTTGCTTCATTTCAAATTCATGTAACTCCTGTAGCAGGATCAGCGTTTTGTGTGGATGATCATGATGTGACGGGTCAGTCACGTGGGTGGGACCACTACTGTAGAGTGCTATGAAGAGGAGACTTGAACCTGCTCCCAGTTTTCATGGTTAAGAGGCATCATGAACATAGTGGTTGTTTTTTTTTCCACATTTGATTTCACAACGAGGAAACCACACTGCAACATATGTGGAACAGAACGCTTTAATAGGCAAATCAGGATGAATTCAAAGCTGCAAGAGTTTTTAGAAAACATGATTACTTGGTCAAATCAGGGTATCAACATCTATTGACACTATATCGATACAAAATGAAAAAGTCATAAACGCAAAACAAAAGCTATAATAGCAATACAAAATGTTAGAATCAAATCATGTGCTTGTATAAAAAGTACTTTACATGTAGACAGTATTATTGTAAGTAGTGGTAAACAGTAAGTATTTAGTATTTTCAATGGTTTCATATATGAAAACTGACAGGTTTAAGAAGGAACATCACACTTTCCCATCTGTACTGCAGTGGCTGCTTGAACACAGAATCACATGTGTCTGAGCTGAGAGCTGAGGGCCTGCACAGGGACATACGTGTGTGTGTTGTGTGCCCCCACAGCTTAAGCAAACATCTTGAACTTGCTGCCATCAAGGGGTGATATCATGAGCCGTGCTGAACCTGGGGAGTGGAGTGGTCGCCACATGTTCCTCCAGATCACCGTACAGACTCGGGAAACCAGCAGGACACACGCTAACACCAGCAGCACAACTGATAGCACACAAGAAAAAGAAAAATAACAGTAATAAGCACTTACGGAAACCTCACACTTAAAAAGTGAATCGTCTTAGGTGCAATAACATCTTTGCTTTGTGTATTGAGGCTCTTAATAAAACTGTAGGTAAATTACACAGACACTTTTCAGTTAAAGGCTGTGGGCTGTTCCAAACAGTGAAGAGTTCATTTTAAATAGATACAATAGGCATTTTCTCTCTTTAACTCTACTCACACCTGTGATTGTGGCGCTCCAAATGTGCTGAGATACATGGTGTTAAGGTCTCAAAATTCAGAACTCTGAGCACTGCTCATTAACAGGGTGAAGAGGATGATACTTCCTGAAGCTAAGCAAGCTAGTATGAATGTCAGCTGAACAAAAGACAGGATGGCCTGTGCTGGTGCAGTCGTGGAGATCAGTGTTGATATTTAAGTTTCACTCACCCATGAACACAGTGTTTGGAGTGGGGTCAGCTGGGTTGAAATGTCTGAAGACGTTTCCGACCAGAGCCACGATCACCACGGGGTAGATGGTCAGGATGTTACGCACCCAACGGTCCAGCACCCAGTTCTCAAGAATGAACCTACACACATACATAAAGAAAGTAAACTATCTCTGTTTACAATACAAACATTCACTGTCTTAAGTTAACTAAAATCAAATCAATCTTTTAGCATCCCGTGGTGCTTTCACCATGTTAAATACCCATTCATCATTTAACCATGTCCAGTCAGAGCTTACCACAGCACCACCTCAGCAAACAGGATGCACAGAGAGGCAGTTGCTGCTGTGCTCCTGTCCACGCCCCACAGGTGGAGAACCAGTGCGAAGTTGATCAGAGAGGCGATGGAGATCCATGTGGAGTAGACAGCCAAACCATTCTGGACCTGAACGTATGAATAATTAGCAACACAAAGATTATTATTCACATAAGATCCATAATAAAAAGTGAACACGTAGTTTGCTACAACTCTCAGTGGTAACACCGATGTGAGTCCTACCAGTATTCTGAGACAGGCCAGGTCTTTGCGATGGTACGTCTGCAACCAAAGTCCATAATAATCTGTGGCAAAGCAGCAGCAGAACAAAGCACTGTAGCTGGACATGGCCATCAGGAACAATACAACCAGAGCCGCCAGCATCAACCTGCAACACACAGACAAATCTCCACATCATCAGATTCCTTACAAGGAGACATTTCAAATATAGCCAACTAAGTTCAGAAATACAGATGTGGTTAAAAGTATTGGTGCTCTCCCACTTGGCAGAAGTCGTTGGAAGCCATTGTTCTCTTTGGACAGACCAGACATGTTGCTTTTGATTTCTAATGGCTACTGATGCTTTAGTTGAGGCCAAGTTTGAATATCTTGGTAGCATAGGAAAGAATCCAGTTTTATTAACCTTTGTTTTATTCTATGGTAAAGCAAAGGCTGCAGATACAGTATGTATCACTAAAGAGCTTTTTCATTCTACACTTCTGGAAGAATGCATCATCGTTTCAATGAGGTGTAAAAAGGTGCCAACACTTTTAGTCATGTCTGTAACATCTTATTTCAAACATTCTTTGTTTGCAGGGTTCCTGTTTGTCTCACTTTTCAGTGCAAAATAAACATATGAGCAGGAAACATACTCTCTGTCCCACAGCAGGAGCCACGCTATGTTCAGCACCAGGTTGGACAGCCAGCAAAAATAGAAGGTGTAGGGCAGCAGACTCTGAGCCCAGGATCTATTAACAGAAAGACAAATATCAGTTTCATCTGCTGCCCTGCTGAGTCCAGAGCACTACCAGATGAGCTGTTTAGTGTGACTGTTTACCCTCTGAATACATATGAGGTGATGTATAAGACCATCAACGTGAGCCAGGTATAGATAACACCCCAGATAGAGAAGGTCCAGCCAGCTGGAGTGATGTCGGTCTCGTAGCGTGCTGACACATTACCAGTAGAGGAAGAGAAGAGTCCTGGGAAAACAACACACAGCATTATTGAGGTCCAACACTGGTGACACAGCCTGGTTTGTTGCTTGTGTTCCAGAACATCTTAAAGTTGTTGGGTGGGGTTGAGGTCAGAACTCCAGTCAAGTTTTTCCATACCAAACTGGGAAAACCATTTCTTCCTGGAGCTGGCTTTGAGCACGGGAGAACTGGCATGAGGAAATAGGAAAGAGCCAAACACACACTGTTGCTTGAAGGTTGCAGACACACCATTGTCTAAAATGATTGTACACCGTAGTGTTACAGTGTTTTACCTGCAGGTAAAAAAGTTACACTATGTGGACAGATGTATCACTGTGGACACACAGGAGTATTTGAGCTGGATTAAAGACGCCTCTGTGGACACAGAAAATGTGTGATGAGTCAACATGATTATTTTACCACGGTTACAGAGAGCGTCAGGTATCAGGGGAAAACAAAAAGAACCATTTGTGTGCACAGATTAAGAGACCAGCACAATATCAATAGAAACTGTTCATTCTCTGCTTAAATGCAGGGGACCAAAAAGTTCACTATCATTTATTTTAAATTTTATATTCTTAATTCATTGATATGATTTGTAGAGATCTGTTTTCAATTTTACATGAAAGAGTATATTTTTGTAAATTTTAGTAAAAGGAAAAAACAAACAAACTTCGATTCAGAGAGTAAATAATAAATGGTGAAAACTTCCAAAGGAAGTAAATACTACTACGTACTGTATATGCTACATTTAATTGGAGTGCCGGTAGAGACACGTAACATGTGATGTTCATTCTTGGACGTCAGCTACATCCTCCTGCTGGAGATATTTCATCACAATCAGACAAAAAACTAAATGTCAGAAAAATTATGAAAGTTGTAAGTTTATGGTAAAAATACTGCATGTACTTGTATTAGAACTCAGTATCTATGCTACTTGTGAATTTAAAGGATATGTACACACTGGGTTTCTGTCTGATCTGTTCTATCCAGTGTTTAAAAAATGTGATGAACATGCTGTGGCAGTGGTGGTAAGTTGGTTACAGGTTGGCGACAGACACATCGACAGAGAGGATGTCAGTGAATGGTAGAGAGCTACTGTTGATTCTCTTTGATCAGGATGATCTAGAGAAATGAGGCACAAACGGACATTTTCAAATCACTTCACAACCATATTTGCACTGTTAACCTCCCTGACAACTGTTGTCATAGTTGTCGTCACACACATAACAGAGCATGGAGTCAGGTCTGTGTCTTTGTGATCAAACCAGGAGATTCAGATTAAAGGGATCATATTATGGTTTTCATGCGTTACATATATACTTTTGTGAAGGTAGGTTTCCATGTTACATAGTCAGAGGCCAAACGCTTGAGGTGAACATGTGTTTACATGCTGGCTGGTAGTGACACACACAGGTTTCAGTCTGGCCAGTTCCTTTTGTTTTCAAGAGTTTGTTCAAAAAGCTGCATCAGCAGACGCCAGACGTCCACGTGGTGTGGAAATCCATAACTGGCCTCTGTTTTGGGCTCCTACACCTACTAAGTACACCACCCTGTCCACCTTCACAGATGACTGTTCACATCCTGCCCCAGTACGCAGCAGGAGTTTCAGCTAGGCTGTTGCTGAGAGACGGTGCTGTTCCAACTGGGGATACTTCAGCCCACGGGAAGACTTCCACAAGCTGGCTAATGGAGGTGTGCCATATCATACCCTCCACAACAACAGCAATACCGGTATGAATTTTTATGTGATAAAAAAAGTGTCATTTCAAGGTATCAATGATGACATGATGACGTATAGAGCAGATTGCTTGTGTACGCCGATTTCCAGTAATCAGGTTTCTTAAGTGCACGAGAACTCCGTTCTCCTAAGTAACCTTAAATACATGTAAACACAGTCAAGGACAGTAGCTCAATGCAGAAGAAGGCTGGAAAATGCCTATCATTTTGTTTGCACTAATAATAATAATAATAATAAATGTTGCTGCCTGTGATCTGCAATCACAGATACAACACTGTTCAGTTATTGTTTTTTTAGATCTTCATGAATATTATTAAAGCAAATTTCTTTTATATTTTGTGATAGAATTTTAAGGCTATAATTGGCCAGCTTTACTGGTCAATCAGGGCAGAGTGGGATGGGGGTAAAAAGACACAGGAGGCCTACGAACATTACTCCAAGAGCACAATGACTCATCCAGGAGGTCATAAAAGAACCCAGGACAACATGTAAAGAACTACAGGCCTCACTTGCCTCAGTTAAGGTCAGTGTTCATGATTCAACAATAAGAGACTGGACAAGAATGGCAGCGATGGGAGAGTTCCAAGGTGAAAGTCACTGCTGACCAGAAAGAAACAGACTCTGAAGTTCACCTCTGAATGGCTTAAAAAAAAAGAAAAAAACAAGGACAAAATGAAGGTTTCAGAGTGGTCTAGTCAAAGTCTGGCCTTAAATCTGATTGAGATGCTGTGGCATGACCGTAAAAACCCTCTAATGTGGCTGAAATAAAATAACCATCCAAATATTCATCCACAGAGATGTGAAAGTCTCATTGCCAGTTATCACAAATGACTGACTGCAGTTGTTGAAATAAACCTAAGTTAGTAGGTTTAATTACTTTGTCACATAGGACCAGGCAGGTTTGTATATACTCAGCCTATCTTTGTGTAATATTAATATCATGTAAATGTGACAAATATGCAAAAAAAGAAAGAATCAGGAAGGGCACAGCACTGTATGCAGGAAAAATCACCTGTATGGATATTAGAATTACAGTATGTGTACAGTACTGTAGTTGTATATTTAAGTATCGGGGGGGCTGAGCTCTTCCAATGACTCACTCAGTGACTCACTGGATTTATTTATACATGAGGAAGGAAGAAAAAGGCTCCTCACACAAAATTATAGTTATTCATCCTTCTAACTTTTTCACTTTCTTAACCTCTGCTTTTCAAAGCTCTGAATAAATGTATCTCATCATGTATCTCATGTATCCCCTTCAACAGTCAGTAATTTAAGCCATCAGAGACATTTAGATTTGTGATGACTCACAAATGTGACATGAACCCCTAACTACACGCTGTTATTCTGTCAGGGCTCATAAGTCTAATGCTTTGCATTGCATGTTATAAACTTAGCAGTATCTTAATGTGAAAAAAGAAACTAGTAACTATAATTATATAAGTGTAGCACAGTCAAAGTACAACTTTAAAACAGACGTAGATGAATACAGTAAAATTAGAAGGAAATATTGAAATACTGTGCACATATTTAGGAACTGTGCAGATGTACTGTACTCTGCCACTACTTTAATGCATGTAAACACACACACACACAATCCACAGCCCTCAGTGTCAGCAGTTCATAGAGACAAGACAAGTTTTATCAAGGAAAAATAAGCTTTCAATAAAAGGTAAGATCTGTGATTAAAAAGGTCAATATTAGTTATAAATCAAAAGATAAAAATGGTCTTTTACAAAAGAAAAGGAAAGAAAAGCACTTAAGACACCGTGAGGAATCCAAGACCTCCATCCAGTCCAGAGCCAAGAACTGGGTTTGTCTGCCACACCCTAATAGGAGCAACAATAATCTCCTCTTTAAAGAAAAAACGACTTTTCCTCTCAAAGTGAAAACACTCATATAAATGTTCTTCTACTTTATTAGGTCTGTGTCTTTAGTCCTTTTAATACAGACGTTCATAGTGGTTTCTATTAATAACTATTCTTTATTTTCTGATCATTTAATAAGTGAGAACACTAAAAGCTAAATTCCACAGTTTTATTTTACTGAATTCAGACTTTACTAACACTTACAAAGGAATAGTAACTTTTATATAATTTGGATGAGTCAATTTTTCCAGACGGTAACTAACAAATACATAAACATTATAAAACATTTTTTTCTCGTAAAACGAGCGAATTCTCTCGAGAAAAAACAGGAAGTGCCATTAATTTATTAATTAAAGTTTTTCTGTAACTCTGGTCAATGATGTAACTTGCTAGTCATGCTAATAGACGCAGATACGTGGAGAGAAGTCGTCGTTGTTAGCTAACATCAGCTACCAACAGTATCGTTAACAGAGTCTCACTCCCGGCAAAAACGGTTTTGTAACCAGTGAAAACGCACTTACACGAGAAGAAAACGAATACTGTGAGTTGTGCCAAATATAACTGTTAAGAACAGAGTTTTTAAGACACCACATTAAAGTTGACTCCACTTAGGTGTCTCTAACTCTTAACTCTGAAAACAGGAACGTTAAGATAGTTTAACTCACCTTTGCCTGCTCCGGCCAAAGCGTTAATAACTAACACAACAACAAAAACCAGCGTGCACAGGATAATTACGACAATTCTGGGGCAACTGTTTTCCTTCATTTTAGCGAGTTAAAGCTGCTTCGTTGTGTTATTCGCCGTGTGTATCTAGTATATGTAGTTTTGTGCTGCTACTGCTGCTGCCTTCAGGGACTTTCAGGCTGGAGAGAGACACAAAATGATGCGACCAAATGATGCATTCACGTGCTATATGTAAACGCCCACACGCTTGGAGCAAACATTTGTAAAAAGATTCTCACTTTTCATCAATAGTCCACCTTTTTATTTCATGAGTGATTTATACCTGTTATATTATAATATAAGACTGTTAACAATGATAACTGGTCACATACGCAGGAATATAGTTTTTCTTCACTGTCGTATGAGGTTTGAGGGTTTTAAACAGATTTGAGACGCATCTGAGGACTAACACCGCCCTCTAGAGGAAAATACTTCAGACTGCAGCGGCCAGGCCCACTTCGTCTGTTTTACACTGGATCAAACATGTGCTGTGAAATTCCTTTAGTTTTAAGCAGTGGCGGCTGGTGAAATTATTTTTTGGGGGGCGCACTTGCAAGTCAGTTTTCAGATGCGCTCTAATCACATATCACCACTAGTATAAACCAAAGCACCGTTCTTATGCATCATACTACTTTTAAAAATTAAATTAACGTAAAAATACACGGTCTGGTCTGTGTTTATAGTCATTTACTATTTAGAAGTAAATTTCGCCTGTTTCTCCATCAACTGAGAGCATGCTGCCAAGCAGCTCATTCTGCACTGTCTCAGATGTCCCCTTAAACACA
>JAUMHL010000010.1:894061-925600 GCA_032362345.1 Sandelia bainsii
TGAGTGATCTTAGAGTTTAGAAATTAATTTGTAATTCAAACCCAACGAGCAGGAGCAGCAAACAATCCGCGTCGGATCAGAACCAAATATGTCACTTCTCCCACTAAAATCTTAGCAGTGTAACTATTGCTTACATATCATCAGTGCACAGTGAGTAGTAGTAATAATTTATTAGAAATATTTATTTGTGTTGTGTTTTTTCTTTTGTTATGGGTTTGCACACTTGTAGATTTGACAGCATTGACAGTTATTTTTTATCCTGTGTGTGTCAATCAAATGTGACCAAAATATCTATTTATTTCTAAAGCCAAAGATATTGTTGGTGACACTGTTCACTATTGTGGATTTAGATACATTAATTTTGTTAAGTTTGTTATTAAGTTGCTGCTTCTCAGTCACTGAAAATGTGCAGCCCACATAACTTTCTAGATTTGAAAATATGGCCCAACTTAATACATGATTAAATAGCCCTGGTCTAGACTGAAGCTCAAAGGCAATTGTGCCTTTGCAGTTCCTGCTCCTAAACTCTGGCGCAGTCTCTCTTTATTAGGACTGTGCCAACATTGGTGACATTTGGATATATATATTTGTATAGAACAGTCCTTTACAAACCCCAGGCTGAGCAGTTCGATTCCTGGTCCTGCCAGGCTACATGTCGACTTGTCCTTGGACAAGACACCGAAACCCCGTAGTAGCACCAACATGTACTGTCTGGCAGCTGTCCAAGCAACAACTTTATAATAACCCCCATAACAACCTCCCAAGGGGGTCAATAAAGTTATAAAATTAGTCATTATTATTTAAGTACCACCTAAAACCCATTTTTTCTCCTTGGCTTTTAAGCCAGCATGAGATATCTTTTCTTATGTATCTGTTCTTTTGATTGTACACTGTAATTATGTGTATGCATATGTGTATATGCACTTTGTGTATCTGCACATATACAGTATGCAGCAGGTATGTGTGTACAGTAAACCCTGTTGTTTCTAATGTTGTACAGCACTTTGGTCAACTTTTGCTTCCCTTGGGGAAATTTTTTGTGGACAGGCTGCCCCTGTGAGGCACCAAGGGTCAGGGTATCAGTGTCTTGTCCAACGACAGCTCGACATGTAGCCTGCCGAACTGCTCACCCTCAGGTTTGAAGACAATTTTTTGTGTCTATGTTTGGTGATTGTGTATTTCTTTTTGGTCATTTCTCATGACAGCCAAGTCCTACTTCCCCTAAGTGTTAAAACAAACCTGTGACACAAACTGAACTAGCAGATTATCACGTTGGTTATTAAGGCCACAAGTTAGTGGAAGAATGAATCAAATTCAGTCCTGATAAAAAATATAATGCTGTAACTTTCTTGACACAGACAATTTTTTTTGATGATTTATAACTAGAAAAATAGTGGAGATGTTGAAAAATACATCATAAAAAGACAAGGAAATGAGTTTCCCATTAGTTCATGTAATCAATAACTTACAGAATACACACAACATGAAATCCAACACCTGAAAACATTTTCTTCTTTATCATCACCAGCTCCATCAGTTGAACCAGTGATAGATGTGTGACGGGATTTATCCAGTGTGTGTCAGAGACAGAGTCTGCTTCTATATCCACCCTTTGATCTTGGTGGCCTCTGAGAGCAATGGGACGCTTTGATCTCTCTTCCTTTTGGTTTGGACCGTGGCCCATAGGAGATGACAGCAGGGCAATGAGTGGAGGTAGCAACACAGACAGGAGAGGGGTGAGAGAAGCGAGGAAGAGAGGAGAAAAAGAGCAAGATTAAAAGTATAGCAGCGTTCTCGGTGTAGGTGGGGGGGATGGAAGAGAGAGAGACACACAAAACACAGCAGGAGATTTGCTGCAGATGAAAGAATGAGAGTAATGGGAGCAAATAGAAAAGATGGAAAAATGTGAATAAAAGGAGATTTCTGCTCAGGTTACAATTAGGTGAACTGTATTCCTGTGTGTTTTGGCATTAGCTGGGTTTAACTTCAATTTTGCTTTAAAGGGTCAGTTTGCTGAACCACAAACATCTTTATTTTCTCACTTCTAGTGGAAAATTCACAAAAACAGTTTCTTCAGTAGAAAGCTGTTCCAAAAACGTCATTCGTTTTTTTTCGTTTTTGTCATATTGTCCTCAAAGATCCCATTTAACATACTGTATATATGTATATATGTATAATCATTTCAGCATTCATCATTTAAGAGCAAACAGGAAGTATAAGGATATGAAAGAGAGGAGGTATGACATGCAACAAGGGCACACAGCCAGACCCTGGCCAACTGTGCACGCTGAGGTTAAGTGGCATGAACTATAACCATTCAGCTACGTGAGTGCTTCACTTCATTGTGTTTTATTAAAGGAAATGATTTGAGCGATGCACCGAACAACAGCAATCAACCTATGACTTTTGCAAGAATACAAAATATTCTCCCAAAGATTTAATACTTTAACTTTTGTTTTCCAAACTGTTTCTGGATCAAGGGCAGATCTACAGGTGGATAGGGCAGCTTTCTGCTACCAATCCACAAAATGCTACTGCTTGTATTAAAGATAAGAAAATTAGTGACGAAACTATATGATAATGGCGGAGTAGTGGTTAGCACTGTTGCTTTGCAGCAAGAAGGACCTGGGTTTGAATCCACAGGTTGGTGGGTTGCCTTTCTTTCTGGAGTTTGCTCCAGCTTCCTCCCACAGTCCAAACACACAGTTAGGGTTTGATTAGAGTTAATTGGTGACTCTAAATTGCCCATAGGTGTAAGTGGATGTCAGCCCTGTGCAAGACTGGCGACCTGTCCAGGATGTACCCTGTCTCTCTGTAACGCTCTCAGTATTGGACTCAATATTATGCCAGGTAAGCTCGGACTGGTTTTAAAAGAAAACTTTTTAGTTTATGAAAGTACACTAAGTGCACTACAAATAAACTTTTAGATATACTGTTATGTCACTATACTACTATTATACTTTCTAGTTTATAACAGTATACTTCTTAATACAAATAGTGAACATACAGGCATACTATCAGTTTACTTCTAGTATATCTTTATCCCACTTTTGAGTTGATCAAAGTGTACTGGTGATATGGTTGAAATGTGCATTTTAATTTGACATATAACATGAATGCTTCTTCATTCAATCACCAGGCAGTTGTGTGACTGGCACAACTACCACAGTGCTTCATCAAGAAGTGCAAGTGATGAGCAGTTAATAATGGAAACTGGTTATAAAATGATTATTATAACACAAGCCAAGTAAGTAAGCGGCTTGACTCTTATGTTGCATGAGAAGTAGCTGAGAATGCAGATGAAAAGGTCAGGAAGAGAGCAGGGCTGGGCAGGTGAGGCATAACAGTGTCTGGGGGGACACGAGAAAGTCAGTAGAAGAACAAAAATAGAGGGCAGTATGCAGCAAGTGAAGAGGAGGAACTGGAGGCAGAGGAGGGCGGTGGAGTGGGGTGGATGTGTCTCCATGACAACAACATAAGTGACATTAAGGACAACTGAGTTGTGTAGATTGTGTTCTACATTTCAAATCCCCAACAGCATGTGATGAGTGCTCTCTGCTGGTGCTTCCTCGTGTGGTTTGGGTTCAAAGTAATTTGCAAACACATTCACATATTGTGTTTATAATAATAAAATCAATTAAGGTGGAGCGATATTATCAGCATGTGACATACATGGTGATACCTACATGTCTTCTGTTTTGAATGTGAGGAGCTTGTGTTTAATCTGTGCACTACATTCAATTGTTCTGTACAAGAAATCCAACTAACTTATCAGCTACCACCAGCTACAGAGTGGTTCTTTGAGGGATGAATGAATGACGTATGTATGTGAATGACTGTGTGTGTATGTGTGTGCTGAGCACATTTATGATGGATCACTTTAATGAAATTTGCTCAGTGCTTTTTATCCATTCACTAACACCCCACTGTTTCCCATCTCTCTCTGTCTTTTGCCCTTTCCACTGACTTGCCTTTATTCCTCTTTCATTTCACTCTGCCTCTGAAATGAAAAAGTGTAAATTGTTTTTCCTTCTGATCAAAAGGATGAAAGCAGGGATATGCTTGGCTTTGCTGATTGCATTAGATTGGAAGTGAATGGAGTGACATAGATTCAGAAATTCCTGAATCATTTTTCCCTCGTAAAATAACATCAGGCATCAAAGTTCAAAGGGACTAATTTCAATGGAGTCCTTGGCTTATTCACTCTTTGTGTGCCAGTGCAGTGTTTTTGCTGTCACGGTCGCTTAAAGAGACGTACCAGCATTTGTTGTCTTTCAAATAAAAATAGAATCTTGTTCAGCGAGTCTCACACATTTCAAACATGTTGGATTAATTGCATATTCATTCAGGTCATTCAGTATCCAGCAGCAGCTGAGTTATAGTTAAGTTAAACTTGTTGAGTCACAGTAACTTTGATAAAACATTACTGTTACACCCACTTGTATGGCAGAATTCAATCAAAAAAATAACTAGAATTCCCCCTTTGTGGTTGTTTGCCTCCGCCAACCAGTGAAGTTGTAGTTTACAGACTCATATACTTTGCAAGTTTTTGCATCAGTTCAGGTGTTAAAATTTATTAAAGGAATTCTCCAAAGGTGTTCCAGCGATATAGCATTCACATGAATGGGACAGACCTGAAGCCAGTGACCTTGACCTCTGACCTCCAAAATGTAATAAGTTCATCCTTCAGTCCAAGTGGACATTTGTGCAAAGTTTGAAGAAATTCCCTCAAGGTGTTCCTGGATTATCATTCTCACATAAATTGGACGAATGGACTACAGATGCACACAACGACCGACGGGCGACCTGAAAACATAATGCCTCCAATTACGGCTGTTTCTGGTTCAGAGGTTAAAAAAAAGTTCATGTGGACCTGTAGGATCAGTTGTGAAGGCTTGTGCACAGACAATGTTACATTGTTACTAAGTCCCTGATGTGGTTTTGTATTTTTTATTGTGGTTTATTTGCCATTTGACACAATTTGTATTGTATTAAGAACTTTGGATTTGCAGTACTTTCAGGGTTCTGAGGTATGTTATAACATTTGATAAAACTTTCAAATTTTTTTGAAGTACTGGTTGATTGATTTGTGTTTTGTTATATAGTGAATTGTAGGTCCAGAGTTGTTTTTGGGGAGGGCACAAACCTGAGGCTGCCTGGTTTGTGTGGACTTGAGCCTGGTATTTGGGAAAATTGTAACTTTGAGCATGTGATAGTTATGCATTTAATTGAGTGATGTTGTAAATCTAATTATTTTATCTTTTTACTTTAGTCAAGCACTGACTATTATCCACTAGACGTTAATAGTGTTTCTTGGTTTATTTTTATCTTGTTTTTTTTTTATAACCACTGTTGGTCCCTCTGTCATCTGTAGGGTTTCCTGGTGGCAGTCAGTGGGGATACTTGGGGCAGGATTATTTGATGTGACACCTGGAGCTGTAGTGGAGTATGTGTGGTTTTGACTGGGGTGTGGGCACGTATTGGGTGAGTTTGGGTGAGTGGTGTTTCTCTTGTATTGGGTTTGGTTTTATCCTGTTCCCATCTTGATTGTTTTCTCCTCTTCATTCCTGTTTTGTTTGGCAGGACCAACAGTTGTTTTCTTTTAAATTAAATTTTAGAAATCAATAAAACTGCTTCTAACAGCGCTTGAACTGAATATTTGGCTTCTGTATTGATTTAACAAGACCGTAACCCTTGTGTTTAGGGGTTAAGCCGCAGGCTACACTTAATTTCACTAGAGTTCAATGGTTTACTGTACTAGTCCTGGGATATAATTGGTGGGGAATGAGAACAACTTCAAATACTTCAAACTTCAAAGAGGTTATGGCTGACCCAGGGTAACAGACACCTGTTGAGACCCTGACTTGCAAATCAGGGTGCTGGACTGCACAAAAGAAGATTGTTACATCTTTTCTACTGGGAGTCTTGAAAGGCTGTCTCTGTCTCCTCAGGCCACTGAACCTGGTTGAACTGTCTTGACCCAGTCACATCTTTGGGTGGAGTAACCCTGTAGGAACAATGAAGTAGACAGAACACTGTATTTGTTGTCCATGAGAATCCTCATTTCAGTTTCTGTCTGGACAAAGGCAGAAATGAAGGGATTTCTTCCAGACACTCTTCCTGTGTAGGTCTGTACACTAGATGACTCAAAGTACTGTGTCCACATAACACACTTCTGAGGTGGTTGCATCATTTTAACCCTTGCAAAGACAGGTGTTGAATCCGGTCATCTATCTTTCAGGTGCCTAAAGGACCACGGTAATGTACCATCTGCTTTCTCTTGCTCCCTCGTGTGCATGTTTGTTCTTGTTTTCCTCTCTCTTGTGTTGTGTTTTCTCCCTGTTCCAGATGTGTGAATGATACTTGGCTTTATGCCTCTTGTGTGTTTGTGGTGTGTGTCCTCTTTCCAGGGTTTTCGGGGTGGAGATGAGGCAGTGTGGCTCGGGTCAGGGGCACTTGGAAGTTGCTGGACATCATCACAGACAGTATTCTTCATAGAGCTCTATAATGTGTCGTTGTGATTGACCATAATAGAAATATCTTACTGTATGTTGCTCTGTCCTGCAGACACATCTATTACATGTCAGTTAGAAGAGGGATCTCTCTTCTGTTGCTCCTCTACTTCTTGCTTGTTAAATATTTTTGGGTAGCTTTTCACAACACAGGGTGCATGTTGTACAGATTATAAAGCCCCCTGTGGCACATTTTTGATGTGTGATTTTGGGCTGTGTAAATAGAATCCACTTGACTTGACATTAGCTGACTGGTTTTACCTCTTTACAGACTGACATCTTGTGGTACCTTATTAGTGTGGATTTTACATCTGTGGAAGGTTGAGTCATTGTACTAAGAATGCTGTATTTGTACTGCGTGGCCTGAGATCATTTGGACAAAAGATGAAGTAATTGTTTCAAAGTAATTTACCAGGAATGTGTGCCTGCACATTTTGAGCAATGCAGCATTTCACTAATTGCATTTGAGGCAGATTCAGCTTATTTACCTGAAAACCATCAGTGTTTTTCCTCTGTATGGTACTGGCTCAACTTGACTTGACTCTACTCAGACCGCTGAATAATCAAGAGAGTTTGGGGAAATACTTCAGACAATGAGAACACTATTGTTACTGTAATAACACTCCACAGTGTTTTCCCATCATCTCTTGGTATCATTTCAGCTCACCTGAAACCTTTGACAGTGTTGATACCAGACAGGGCTCAAGTTGCCCTGAACATGGTCTTCATCATCATCTTCCCCTGATCCCTGTTGTAAGAGTCTGTACTCACATGCCAGACAGTATAAAGTTCTGGAAAGGAGAGCGAAGATTTGAAAGTGGTGATCAAATGTTTGAACTGTAAAACTAAATAAATAATGTAATACAGTAATGAGGTAGGGCCCTTTAAAAAAAAGATTTTACAACAGCAAAAGAGACTTTTAAAAATGAGGGATGGATTCTACCAATAAGGTAGTGCTGAGAACAGAGTCCATTACTGACAAAGCCACATCTGCTGTGATCTCTGAGGCTCTAACTCTGCTGCTGCCCTGGATTACATCCAACCACAAAAACAGACCTGAGAACAGGCTCCAGAAGAAGAAAAAAAAGTGGGATGTGGAAGGATGTCTTTTTGCTAAGCGAACAAGTGCAGGAGTGATGCTGTGTACGGGAGATTTGTAGCAAAGCATCTATGAACTTCTTCTGAAGTTCCAAAGTGAAGCCCTTGTAGTTCTTTATTTAAACGGCATGGTGGCTCAGTGGCATAGTGGAGTTTACATGTGCTCGACATGCTTGTGCAGGTTTTCTCCTGATGCTCTGCTTTTTTTATCTTTGGGAAAACCAAAATTGTCTCTATGATGCGAAATAGATTGAAAATCAATTTGGCAGGAAATGATGGAAAAATGTAATCAATGAATCACCCGAACAAAATGAAAAGTAGAAGGAGAAAAAATATGGGCCACAGATAGCAGGTGAGACATGTAAAACGCTACTCAAAACACATGCAGCCAGGTGGGAAATCAGGTGCAGGAATAGCCAACCAAAATGTTTTAATGTGCCAGAAATCAATCAATCAATGTTTATTGATCTGGAGTAACATGGTTCGTTAGCATGTATAATCAGCCCTTTATTAATCAAATAAAGCTGTTGGACATGTTGAGTCTTTGTCTGTCTCTTACATTATGAAGATAATGATCATGGAATTCCTGTGTATCCTTTCAAACATGGATCTACCCATTGAATGACAGAAATTTTACATGAATGTGTCATGTAGTAGGATGGTTGGCTGACGCTCCGGTTGTATTCTTGAGCTACTAAGGCAGAATTTCGTGTTTTTTCCCCCCCTTGAACATTTGAATTCTGTTCTCTGACACTTCAGATTTGAGCCACTTTATGGCTGCTTGACATTTAAATGAGAGCACACATGTTGCTCTTGCCGTGTGATAAAGGACTCAAATGGTGGTAACTGTGGCACACTTTCAACTCTGAAGTGAATAAAAGAAAACACGTGAGAGAAGAGAACTTTGCCGTTGTTGCCAACTGTGGTTACAATACTGTATCTTAGACAGGATGTTGTTCATTACTATAACCAGATACCAGAACGTGGCCTTTTCTCTGCACACGCTCTCGTATAATGTGTAAAGCAAGATGTAATTTTCCTCCACTGCACATTAAAAGTTGATGGTATATTTCTGTTCTCGTTTTGTATTGTCACTGATGATGCAGGCTGTTTCCCCTAATCAATTTATAAGGTGAGTGAGGTGAGTTCAGCAACACAGGGTCAGGTGGACTGGAGCTGTCAGAGGAAAAGGCCTAACTAGCCTAAGTAAGCAAATTTACACTTACTGGAGGTTTAGTATGATCTACTGTGACTATTTTATGTGAGCAACTACAGTGACTGTGTGTTGGGTGGGTGTTGAGTGTTTTCAGCACTGTGCTTGAATGTGTGAATGACACAGTGGCATCTCTCTAGCTGCACAGTACTGCAGCTGAAGCCAGACTAGATTTGGTTTAGGGTTGATCTGGAGGAGAACAACAGTGACTGCCTTAGATTTAATTCCCTGTACCTTACATCATGTGGCATTTTAACAACATGAAGGTCATTTTACACTTCTTATGATTTGTGGATGAATACTACTCGAAGCTTAACTCAGTTTTGATTAGCTGCAGAAATACTCCCATTCACTGATTTGTTATTTCTGAAGTAAGAACCCTATCTATAGTATTTTTATGTAATTTTGTTGTGTTTTCCAAAACCTTTTCAGCTTCAAACCATTAATCGTATGTTTCCTGGCAGAAGGGAGCAGTTCACTGAGGGCAGCTGGTGGACTTGTGGAAAACAACAAGGACTGAGAACTGGAGAAGTGGTGAATAGAGTAGGTACATTTTGTATTTTGTAACTGTAGGTCACATTGCCTCATGCAGAGAGACACATTGAAAAACCTGAACAATCGAATGTTTGTCAGTGTGAAGATGGGAAAAGCCTTAGGAGAACTAGTGATGATGAAGTCCGACTGTTGTTGCCACGTGTTGCCTATGTCTGGGCCAACTAGGCACTTGAACATGCTGCAGTGTGGCCTGAGCAGTTGGAACATAATAAAAGTTAGACTAAGAACAGTATAGTGAAATATAGCGATACCAAGGACTTTACCTTAATAGAGGGAGCTGAGTATACACTTACTTTAATGCTGATACAGAATATTGTTGGTGTGAGGCACATCCAGGTTAGCAGGGACCTGTTGACAATTTGACACAATGAATCCCCTTACATTTGTATATATGTGTTACCTTCTCACTCCTACATGCTGTGTGTCTTCCTGAACCTCGAATCCTCTATCAGAGGCCTGGGAATTTGAGGGTTCTGTACCTACAGCAGCACTGCACTCTTTTGGGTGGAGAGGTCTAGTGTTGTTGCTGGAATCTGAAATCCTCCATGTATTGTGAGGAATTTCAGAGTAAATATACAGTAGCCTAGTCAAAGACAACACGAGCACACAGGGATCTCAGATGAATGAATCCAACTTTTCTAATCCACTTCTCCGATGGTGTTGTAGAACCAACATAACCAGATGACAGCAAGCAGGCTTGGTATATCCAGCATTACTCATTTGATGTTGGATCTGTTTAACAACACACAAAGAACAGGACCATAGAGTCAGACCTGAAACTTTCTTAAAGACTTAACTTCCATCACTCCTGCCACCAAGCATGAAATACAAAAACGTATAAGAATCCTTACAGTCTTAGGTCTTAGTCTTAGTCATGTGGACCTATCCAAGAAGACTAGGGGCCTCATACAGGATAAAAATATAGTACTTAGACAAGTAGTAGTAGTAAAATATAGTAATTAGACAAGAATTTGTCCTGTTCAACAATTTTCTTGTACAAATAGAAATCAACTGAAACACACAGAAGTAAGCAAAATACACATTTTTGTGAACTGAACTTGCCTAGAAATAAAGCAAACACACAGAGTTACATAGTGGTAATAAGCATTGATTATGAAAAAAAAGTGACAAAGGTTACATGAGGCCTATTGTGTGAGGTAGAGTCCTGAAAGAGACAAACGTTACAGGAAGCACAATACATACTGCTGCTGCAGAGGACTCATTGTATACAAGGCATCAGGCCAAAACAGTACATTAACTCTCACACTTTCCTTGTTAAGCTACACACTGAACCCAGGTTACTCCTACTCAATGGGCTACAGCAGAGGACTGAATGTCCTGGGCAGCTGAATTAATATGAAGCAAAATGCTTTGTCGGTTGTTCTATATAAAACAAATTTTTAAAAATGACTCAGAAATGTCATAAAAAAGTGCTATTTCTGACATGGCTATTTGTTGGGTTTTTGAAGTTGGGGGGTTTGGGCTATCAGTGTTTTGGATGGATGCAGCAGTCGGAGGAAAAGGCTGAGGATTGGACTGAGAAGGCTGAGGATGCAGAAACAGCTTTAGGCTGCACAGCCCACACAAGGCTTGCACAACAGCTTCTGAAGAGTGTGAGTGGGTGGGTTAGTGTGCATATTTTAAGCATACACATGATTGTGTAGCATGTTTTTGTAAGTGTGTGTGTGTGTGTGTGCATAGACATATGTGCATAGGAGAGTCTTTGTATTAGTTGTGTGTGTGTGTGTGTGAGGCCTAAATTCTTATCTATGTGGACTTCTTTAGAACCATGAAAGGAGAGGACACGGGTGCATGGTCTCTTTAAGTGTTTGTTGACTTGTGTGTATCCGAATGTGTATCTGTCCGTTTTACTTTTCGTGTTTTACACTTGACCATACCCCACAAATGTCAAGTGAAGCATGAAAGATAATACCACAAATCAATAAAACCTTGGCTTGGATGGTGACAGACAGCCTCAAGGAGACCTGTGTTTTTTGGCCACGTCTCAACTTCTGAACCTTTTCAGGCCTGAGTGATCAGAGCCAATTTTCTATGTGGCTACACCAGAGTAGCTGTGAACACAGCACATTGGATGTGTGAACATGTTTAGCCAGTGGATCAGAGAGCAGCAGTCCTAGCCAGACAACAGGCTGTCACAGATCTTAGGGGACCAAGGACCAGAGGAAAATACATTCAGTGCACAAAACAGGCACTTGGAAGAAAACATTTCTTATTTGCCTATCCTTGTTAATGATTCAGCACTGACAGACTATCCTCTAGAAATCAGGCCTGGCCAGCTATAGCCACAGCAAATTGTCAACCTTCCACGTTCCCTTACCACCAATCAGCCACAACATTAACACTACCTGGTGGAGGTACGTTGTGGTGGACAGGGGCCAGCATGGGGAAAATTGAAAAATTGAACCCCCACCAGGGGGTGTTAATGGGGGTGCTGGGCTGTAAAAGCAAAAGAATTTGATGAAAAATGCTTTGTAGATGTGAGGGGACTGAGTCAGATGATACAGTAATTATCTGTGGTACATCATTATGATGAGTAATTCCTGTCATACAGTCATCTGCTTTAAGGTAAGTGCTTACATCAATGTTCATTAGGTGGTGACATGAAAGGTTTTGGATGCTTCAAACCAGGTGGTATGATGTGCTGTCTGACCATAGCTAAAGACGAAAGTGCTTCTGTGTCTTACAAATGGCTACACTTAAAGACAGGGTGAACAGCCTGCTCTCTTCGCCTTTCCTTAGCTGCATCTCGCTGCCCCCACAGTCGCTCCACAGTCTTTCATGAGTCTGTTTATTCTTGGTGTGATAAATTTAAAAAAAAGTTGGGATGATGGCAGACACTTTCAGACTGAAGGCATTCAATGGTGTTGATGGATCGTGATGCAAGTACTTGTGTGAGGAATGAAAAGCTTGAGAGAGAAAGAGCTTGACAGAGACACAGTATTTCAACCCTGCACGTATTCACATCTTTGCTCTCTTCAGTCCTTCTTCTGAAATGACCTCGTGCTCAGAGCCATGAACAGTAGTGGGTGGTGAAATGAAGTTAGTCATTTGCTCTGGACTGTACCTATGTTACACAGAGGCTACCTTACAGTGCCTCGTTGGTAAGTCACTGGGGCTGTATGAAAGAAATATCTACAGACACAATTCAGGGCTGAAAAAGCACCTCCACCTTCTTTGACTGTTTTGTGGATCAAAAATAATTCATTCTTTAATATTAGTTAAAGTTAATGTTTACATCTAGACACTTGACTAAATAATAAATGAAAGATAAATAGAACTGTACAGTACTGTAAAAATATATGCAAATGTATTTTATCACGCAGAATAAGAGAAAGTACACAGATTTAAAGCTGTGTCTTCATTATCTCCTTTCTGCCCACACGGATCTCTGTATGCAAATTAGTGAGGTAGAGCTGGTAGACTTGATGTGTTGTATTCATTTTAAATCACCTTTTGTGAGAGAAGATTTTCTAGCTTCTGCTACTCATGGATAGATTGCTGAACGGGTGCAGATTTAGGGGCCTGGGTACTCAAGGAGGCCCCTGGACCTGAGTCTCTGTAAATAGCTTGTTGTTGGAAAGTCAAAGAGAGTTATGTGTATGATGAGTTATAGCCACAAAAGTGTTTTTGCAGAACACTTTCATGTCACTGCAAAGTTGACTGTTTGGATGTAATATGTCATTTTGTTATGTCATTGTTTGTCCATTTAGATACTTGTGTTCATGATTATCATGTGAATTGTTGAGTTACACACACAAACCTACAAACTCTGTTCAGTTCATTAGTCGTGGATATCTGTGCCAGATGTAATGAACTTCCCTCCAAGTGTTTCTGAGATAGTGCACAGGCTTAGGTATTCCTGACACATCACATTCATGACCCTAATCCTAAACATTGGATGTGAGGGAACACAACCCATAAACATGCCTCCTGCAACAGTGGTGCAGAGTCTCAAAGTGACAAAAAAGTACGACTAGACAAACCAGATGAGTACATTGACAAAACACGAGTCTATGGATTCTGGGCATGTCCCAAGAGGCCTGTTGCCTCATAATTCCACGATGCCGCTGACACTGTTTACTGTAATGTACACTTAGAATTCCTATTGTACTACACTTTTCCTCCAATAAAAACAAGGACAAAGCAGCATTTTTGCTGAGTCTGCCTTCTGTTACTGTGCATTGCTGAGTGAAGGTCTCCATAAATGGGGCCCTGGAGGAAAAACAGGGTCAGAGAAAAGGAAATGCTAGTTGTTAATCAAAAGACATAGGAAATGAAAAACATTAAATGGGGATTAAATTCATTTTTTGTCGAAGCAATAACCTGTCAGATGAAGCACCCTTTCATGGTTCTAAATTAAATCATTGATTACTTTAATGGAGAATTCAGATAGAATGCATAGCAGCTCATGGCTTAGTGTGTGTTATTTTTCTCTGTGTTGTCATGTTATATATTGATTCAAGGTCAAAATTTCCTTGTGTACTGCATGAAGACAAAATAGACCCCTCCCAGTGGTGCACTACCGTCAAACAGCATCACTAGTACTGTAAAAAGATACACAAAATAAGGAATCTTTATTATCTGGTTTCAGTTGCAGCTTCAGTTCTCTGCCCCACATTCAGCTGCACTACTTGTGCTTCGGGGTGTGAGTGTGATGTGAGAGCCCTTTTTAGCCACTTCATGGCTGAAGGGGTGGAAACAATTGGGGTTTCATCCAAATGCAGCACAAAATCTAACAGGATTACAGGAAAATTGGCAAAAGAAAATCTAAATTGTGTTCAGTATATTGTGAATATTACAATCAAAAATACATAATTGCAACCTGGTACGTTTTCTATTAACATGATGAGAATATGTTGATAATGAGCGTAAATGACAAGTTGTACATCTGTTTATAATGGGCATCAGGAGTGTAACGTTTCTCCAAATCCACAGTTTGGTTCAGACCTCAATTTTTTAGACAACTGCATTTTTTTTGTCTTTGTTTTTCTTTGACTTTGTGTCCCTGAATACCTCACAACATGGATGACATACACTTTGAATGCAGCACACCAGAACATAAAGGCTGTGCGCAAAGGCGACAAGTTCTCTTGCAACAAGAAATATCAGATGGAATTTGAACTTGGGGACATCAGGGAGTATAAGACAGAATCGTGACATGACACTGTGGACATTGGTCGCTGTCGACCAATGTCAGGCCTTTGGTGAGAGCTGTTCCGATGTGATGACTGACTCTGGTGATCCTTCGTCAGCTCTTCTAAAGCAGGTGTTATACTTGCTGTTATCTACAACATGGCGCCCTTGAGTAGTCTGCGTTGATTTGGTGCATTGCTTGTGCACGTCATCAGAAATGAGCCTGTAGCATCAGCTTGAATTGTCCAGGCCTGATGACGCTACAAACCCCACACAGATACAAGATGCAATCACGCTTATAACCACTGGGGCAGTATGAGACAAACTCAGCAGTTGGACTACTAAAAAAGTTGGCACGGATAAGAGTCAAATACTATTCAATTAATGCTCAACTTTAGCCTGTTCAGTTTTCAGTTTTCTTCTCAAGAAGATGAATCATACTGACTTTAGTGATCCACAGACTCCAACATGAGGTTGGCGTTTGTGTTTTTCTATGAATTGTCTCCCACAATTGGCTGGATTACCGTAACTTTGGGGTGATTATCTGACAACGGTTTGTGGAGCAACCAAGAAGGAGGAGGAGTTCACAGGTGGGTGCTACAGTGCTAGTGGAGGACTGCAACTGGCTGAAGCAGCGAGTTAGAATACAGAAAACTGGTCAGTTCATTATAGCAACAAGCAACTGATGATCCAGAGCACAACACTGCTGAAGTTGTCTTTATCCAAAGTAGTGGACAGAATTAGCTTCCTTAGAACTGCTAGGAAACCACTGTCAAAGACATGGAGAACTGAAGCAGCTCTATCATAAAGAGGCTGTTACAGACTTTGCATAATCGGTCAGCAAGCTCTCCAATAAGTCTCATTTTGTGCTCACCAGTTATCTTTTCCAGATAAAGTACAGCTGTACGTCAAGACCCATCCTCTGCTGACAGGACTCTCAGACTCCGCACAAGTGAACGGATAATGGTTGTGTTGATGCACAGAAGGTTGGAACAGTCAGTGCAGCAGCTGGTATCTATTATTTATCAGCAGCACAAGGGCTGTAAGAAGGTATGAAGAATTCAGATAGGTGGAGGAAGAGGGGAAGCCACAAGCCTCAGAGGCGTAGTCTCTGTCTCTCTCTCTGTCTCATATGAGAGAGAGAGAGATGCAGACACACACACACACACACACAGCAGGGAACAGTGTGTCCTCCTCTGGGGACTCTAAAAGCAGATACCATTAGTTGTCTCTCAAGTCCAGACCTAGTGGACTTGAATATGTGTTTTCCTTTCCTTAATGTTTCAGCTGCATGCTCAAGGACTTGTGTTTATTCTCAAGATACTCAAGGTTTATAATAATGTAATTATAATGCAAATGAAGATTAAATAAATAAAAAAAATTAAAAGCTTAAATTATAGTCATTATTTGATTTTTCCCCTTTCTGCTCATAAATGAGTACACTTTGAAGAAGTCTGGTGTCTGTTGTGTGATTTCTCTAATGTACCTGGGTTGAATCAAATCCAGGCTAAGATATTACATATGGGTCTTTGTAGAGATAATAAAATTTGTGCAGAAAAATGAGGGGAACTGTTCAAATTCAATATCCAATTCAATATAGTGGAATATAAATCTAATATTCACTTTTTTGCTCTGAGAAAAATATCTGTGTATAAGATAACGAAATGAAGTGAGCTAAAGTACAGTATGTAATGTGACTGACAGGTGTTACTGACTGTGAGCCAGGTGTGTCCTGTGAGATGGATTAACTTGCTCTAAATGACTCTTAGATTTGGCCTTAGATCTTGGATCTGGACCTGTAAAAAACTGAATTTGTCGTTAAAAAGGATACATCTACATAAATCTACTGTCTATGGGAGAAAAGCAAGATATGCTGAATCTGAGGAAAGGGGGAAAAACAATTATAAGCACTGTATAAAGAGAGCTGAAACTAAGCTTTATGGACTAATGAGACAAAAATGAACCACGACCAAAATGTTGGAAAAGCCAAAGTGGAGGAGAAAAGGATCTACTCATGATCACCTATGAAGCACAGTGGGGATAGTGTCATGTCCTGGACTGCATGTCTGCTTCTGGAATCACTGATCTTTCTTAATGATATAACTCATGATGGTAGCAGCAGGGTGACAGAGGTGGACAGAAAGTGTCTGTCAATTTCTAGATGCATCAAAACTAATTGGGAGGAGCTTCCTCATGCAGCAAGACAATGATCTGAAACACTTCAACAGAAGGAAAAGTGGAAGGTTTTATACTGGACAAGTCAGTCACTAAAAGCATCAAAATAAGAAACCATCATACCAACATAACAAACGTAGCATGGTGTTTTGTGTTTCATGTGTCTATCTTCTGCATTTGTGAGACAAATGATGTTTTTGATTTAGTATTGAAAGAGAGACTCACGTCACCAATTGTCAGGTCTGTATTCGTGCAAATGCACTTTAGCTCCATTTAGCTGTGCTCTGGGTTTAGTTTACACTGTGGTGACAAATGCTGGAAATTTACAGCAAATCCCAAATCTAATTTAGCAGCAGTGTGTGAAACAGTGAGAGTGTAGTAAATAAAGTATCACATGTTGTTCTGGCTTTCATCAGAGCTCAGATCTCATTTCACCGTGTCAGAATCAGATTGAGGGCTTATGCATGAAAACAGAAAACAAAGACGGCTGATGTGCTTTGCATCATTGTCAGGCCTGTGGTTTGCATGTACTGCGCTGTGTGCATTTATCTTTCATTTGAACAAAGATGGCACAGAAACAATCACATTCAGTAGCCGGTCTTTTAGCAGAGAGGTCTGGGCTTTGATGTTGCATGGCTGAAAGGAAAATTACAAAGGTATATTTAGCTAGTATTTTACCTGAAGTGGAGTATTGATCAAGTTTGAGTGGTACCTTTTGGAAGCGATGAAAAAACCTATTTTTAGAGCCAGCAACACTCTGCCTTTGACGGCCATATGCATCCAGTGGCTCTCAATCGATAGGAAGACTGGAAGGGAGCAAAATGGTGCGTTTTAGCTGGGTGAGCGGAGTAATGCGAGGTGGACGTGATGAGATGTAATTACTGTCACAGCGGCTTCATTAAACACTCTCTGCTGCATCGTGCGAACAAGCGATCTGAATTTTAGCTCAGCCGTCGCATTCCACACATGAATTGGTCATAATTGCAGTGTTTCATTTTCTTCAAATGAAAGCAGTGGTCAGAAGTCTATGAGAGGACTCATGCTGTTCCGCTTTGTCCTGAGATAAGCAGTTCAAAATGAGAACAGGAATTTTGTTTAATTGAAAAATACAATTTAAACTGTATTTACACTCAAAATATCCATTTTATACAGCAGACGCAGAGCAGCATTACAGTGTCTGACTGTGTAATTACTAAATATTTCTAACTTTCTTCACATAAAGAAGTGGAAATTACTGATCACAGTTCAAACTATTTGTCCTTTCTTTTCTATATTAAGCCAACTTCTACTTCGTTACTGGTTCATACATATTAGTTCAGGTCAGTAAACTAGTCCTACCCTGTTAGCACAGACGTATAAGGTCGATAGCTTAGCAGCCACCTAATGTCTTTCAGCAAGCTTTTAAAGAGACATTCTGGATGTTCATCTGTTCATTATCTTAACCGCTTGTCCTCCCAAGGCTCATGGGGGTGCTGGAGCCTATCCCAGCTGTCATTGGGCAAGAGGTGGGGTACACCTGGACAGGTCACAGGTCCATTACCTGGCTGACATACAGAGACAGACAAACATACACACTCACACCTATGGGCAATTTAGAGTCACCAATCAACCTCAGTGCATGTCTTTGGACTGTGAGAGGACACTGGAGTACCCGGAGAGAACCCACGCAGACACAGGAGAACATGCAAACTCCACACAGAAAGGCACCCGACCGACCTGTGGATTCGACCCGAGGTCCTTCTTGCTGTGAGGTGACAGTTCTAACCACTACACCACCTTACCGCCCACATTCTGGATATGCCATTCGTATTTCCTGGATCAAATATACACATGATCTTTTAAAAAGAAACTTATTTGAAAAATAAAATTCTTACCCCAACTTTCTGCTGTAAACATTCACCCCAGTTAACAGACCCACTTCCTGCAGCTTTGACCTACTTCATATTTCATTGTTGAGTACGTGGAGGTGGCAGTGTAATGTTTTGGGGATGTTTGCTGCTTCAGGACCAGGGTGACTTAACATAACTGAGAGAAACATGAATTCCTCTTTCTACTAGAGAATCTTCAAGAGAATGACAGGTCATTAATCTGAGTTGAAATTCAAGCACAATTGGGTTGTGCAATAAGACAATGATTCCAAGCATAAGATAAGCTGACCTTTGACTGAATATTATTGTGGTGTATATCCCATCAAATCTTGATTACAGGAAGCACTTAAAGGATTACTTCACTTTTTTATACTTGAGTGAAATTAAACTTCTCTCTCTTTCTTCCCTGTATCAAAATAACTCTGCTTCTTGCTGAATAACTCCTGCAGGTGACATCATCTACTGTCTGTACTGAGTACTGAAGCAGCATATTAACAAAAACTACAACCTCCAGAGAGGACATTTTTAGCAAGAGGAGTTATGTTCACGTTGCTGTTTGGTATCACTGTGTGCAGGAGGAAAAGTGAATCCAGATTGAACAAAAGGACAGTGTGAGTGCAAGACCAAGTTAAATCTGTGCAATACCATCTCAAGCATCCCTATCAAAGGATGTTTAGAGTGAAATGTACCGCCCACAGTCAGAAAGCTGTGTCTCCGTTGCAGTTCTTCCAATAGGATAATAATCCAAACTGGACTATGCTGAGGGTGACGGTTCCCATCATTTTTGTCCAGGCCATTTTAATTTAGTGTATTATTCTAATTATTCAGTTGTATCAAAAGTTAAAAGCTAAGTCAAAATTTCAAGTTATTTCAGATTTCACCAATTTGCATCAAGGGGCTTTACAACATACAACATCCTGTGGAAAATGTCTCGAAAAAATCCCTAATGGAAAAAAAAGACATCTTCACAAAAGTCACCACAAAGAACAGGCAAATTCTTATTCCTGTACATTTCCCTGATGTCTTACCCAGTACTGTAAAATATAAAATTCAAGAGGTTGGAAAAAGAGGTGTGCTGGGATTCTCTTCTGTCTTATACTTATGAACTGACTTGTTAAAGTAGTGATTTCATCAGTCACTATAGATTTTCTCTGATGCCACCTGTGCTGTATCTGATTCAGCGAGGATCTCACCAAACACAGTGAGATCCACTGAGTCAGCTCTGAAGGAAATGTTCAAATCGTCTCAACACGATTTTGCCATTTTGATTTTAGGCTTTGCTGAATCACAACACGGCTGTCAGTCATCAACACACAGGCTGGATTAACCAGTTATAGCTAAATATTGTTTTATAGTCTCATCTCACGTCATTCATTCATAGAGGTCACATTTTAAAAGCAATTGTGAGGTGGCGGTTGGTCAGTTGGTAGGGCAGTTGGCCCCAAACCTCAGAGTTGGTGGTTTAATTCCCAGTTCCTCCTGGCCACATGCCAACATGTCCTTAGACAAGACTCTGAAGCCCCCTGGGGATGGTTAAAGATAATACAGTATATATATATATATATATATATATATGTATATACTGTATATATCATTTTAGTTTCCCTGATGCTAACATTTCAGTTTAATAGGACACGTTTTGATACAGCTTCCTGCTGTAGGATGCTCAGCTTCTGAGTCTGACCTGAGCTGCCAGAGTGTCCTCACATTTAATTTTTTTTTGAGCGTGTGGTAACAGATGCTCCTTGGTTCTGTCACTCTAACACTCTCCCGTCTGTTTCGCACTCAACTTCACAGTTCCTCACACACACACACACACACACACACAAGAAATTCTTCAAACCTTCGCCCCTTCAAGTTGTACTCTCTTGGCACATTCACTGGAATCCATTATGAATTTCAGAACACCCTCCACCCACACACACACACCTTAAAACACCATTTCTCCATCTTCCAAAAAGCACTTAAGAGCTCCGGACCCTCCCTTCTGTTCTTCTCGTCCTCTTTTCTCTTTCACTTTCCGGAGAGCCCTCAGATGAAGGCTGAGGAACTGCTCCATTCCTCTGCTTGAATATGCAGATGGAGCATGACTGGGCGACACTCTGTGAGCTTATTATTACCTGAGCCGTCATATTTGCATAGTCGTAAGTGAAAGTTGCACTAATCAACTTTTTATTTTTATAAAGGATCAAACGTCTGACTGTAACTTTTGGTGGCATCACAGCGACTCTCTGATCATCTCTGCTGGTCATGATCTGTCTGTGTTCTCTTGGCCTGTCTGTGGGGCGTTGTGGTGTCAAGTCAATGGTGCACATGTGGGATGAGAGGAGGTAACAGGTGGAAGAATAATTCAAATCTGGCACTGGAAAATGAGCTGTTAGTACTGGTAGAAAGTGTGTCTTAGATGTTGTCAGTCTGTCTGTGACTTTATTGATTAACTAAATTATTGGAATACAGCAAGAATGGAACCATGCTTGAAGGACACGTTTGTGTTAGTCAGGTCAAGTGGAGATCTTCCAAAGATAAAGTCTGTTTAGTATAAAATTCCCTCTTTGTGTTTCCCTACTCAGTTGCAGTGGAAGCAAAGTAAAAAAAAAGCAAAAACATTTTGCACAGATGGAGGACTGTAGAGTTTCACATACAAAGCTTCTCTTGGAAGAATCTCTTAAAGGCCCGTTTTAACAGGATGATTCATTAGAGCAAGTTAAACCAGACTCAATGCTCACATGGTCACCTAACTCTAATTCTACACCAACAGTAGCGTTAAAAATCGATTTTCATAAAAACTCGAAGGAATCAAATTGACCTGAACCCTGGTCCCTGGGCCTTATGTCATATTACTAGTGTAACATGTGTCATGTCACTAGCTAGCTGCAAGCTAAGTACCAGCCTGCATCCAAGGAGCAACTGGTGTCACAAATACAGAATCTTCCATAGACCAAACCATCTCATTCTGCTTTGACCACATAGACCACGTGGCCCCTGAACTGAGACACAGCTTAAAGAATTGTGTCTGCTGGATGTCTAACTAATCAACTGTTTCCTAACATGGTCATTACTGAATCTTAAACTGGTGCAGCTCCAACCTAAATGTGGTCATATCTGTTAACAGCTTTTTCTTAGCTTAACTTTTTGATTTGCACAAAATATCATTACAATGGCAAGAGAAGGAACTATTTGCAATTTGCTGCTTTTCTGCATATATTTTCTGTATATATTTATGCAGAAAACCAGCATGAAATGGGATCACATCTTCACCAAAGTCACAAATAGAAACAAACACAATATTTCTAAACTGATAAAACACAAACAGTCCCAATCTTTCATCCATCCATCCATTATCTTTATTATTAAGGTTCACAGCGATGCTGGAACCAATCCCAGCTTTCACTGAGTAATACGCAGGTACAACCGGGACAGGTCCAAACACTCATGCTCACTCATGTCTTTATTCAACACTGGGCTTCTGATGTCAGTAAACAGCTACTGGAGTCAGGTGAAACCAGATTGTAGGTGTGGTTTAGAGCTACATTCACTTGTAAAAACACCCAAACATTACTTTTTACCACTGTAGCTGTTCTTGTACCGTTCCTTGAAATTCAAATTTCTAAAAATGACAGTAAAGTACATAAATAACCTGGTGCCCTATTATGTCAATTGATCAAGGCTGTCATTTCTTTTAGTAAACATTTACAGATATTAAATGCCTGAATTAAAAACAGCGTAGAAAACATGAAGTGAATTAACTGAAAGATGGAAGAAGCTGCAGGACTGACAAGAAAGCACAGAAACTGGCACATTACTTTTAGAAGCTAGTTTTATGTATGTAATTGCTGTTTTCACTGCTTAATTGAACAGGTTGTTGTTCCGTACTTCAGAACTATTAAATGTATTAAACACATGTATTAAAAGAAGCCGGACTTGCAGCTCTTTGTTTGAACCTAGAAGTTAAGTGCCACATTTAGAAAAGCTCAGATTGACTTTAATCTTGTGTGTCTTTAAGCATGTTCCCCATTATGACAAAGGAGGAAGGAAGAGATTAATTAAATGTGTAATTGTGTATATGTTGAGGTTATAATAATCAAAGCCGATGATAATCCTTTCATCACTGGCAAATATTATTAAACAAATTGGAATTAATTAGAGGGTATCTGATTAGATAGTGAGTATGAAACATTAAGATTAGTGATGTGATTTGTTCGCTCTCTCCCTCTGCCATCTGTTTCTCATATTTCATCTGACTTTCCTTGTTGTCTTTTCTGCCTTTGTACATTTCATATTTGCAGTTTTTAAACCTGCTTTTTCCCCCCCTCCACCTCCTCAGTAATCATTCTCTACTGGACTGGTACTGAAGATATCACTCATGTTAACAGTTACACGTCAAATCTCAGCCAGTTCCACTGACTGCAAAACCACCATCACAGCCAATGATTTGTGTGAGTTGTGGCTTCTCATCTGCTTTCAAGCTTGATTTTCCATTAGATTCTACAGGTACTGAAATGACAAATGATCTCAAATCTGGGAGATGTCTTTCTCCTTTTTCTCCTTTTTGTATAGGAACCTTAAGTTTACTGAAGTTTAAAGGAATAGTTTGAAACAGAAATACAGTATAAAGGGAGTGGTCTCATGCTCATGCTAACCTGAGCCTAAATTACATATTGTAGCTTTACGTCCCAATAAAACTGGTGCTCTGGTCTTTGTACCAGATAAACTGGCACTTAGAGCAGGTTTCCAGAAAGTTCAGGGTCCTTCTTGACTCAGTCAGCTGTGTCTCCTCTTATCTTTCCAGCAACACCAACAAATCCTCTACTGCTTTGTCTCTTTGTGTCTTGTCTATTGCAGTGCACTGGATTCTTTTTGGCTTTGTTACAGCGGCTTCCTGTTACATTTTGTATCAAATGTAAAATCCTTAGAATGTCTTTAAAGACATTTGCATAATGTGATTCCATAATACATCAGTAAGTTACTTATTCTTTACAGGTTCACAGGCCTCCCAGGTCATCATCAGGTCAAGACCCGAGGTATCACTTTCTGTTCTGGCTTTAGCTGCTGCTGGATGGTCAGTAAATCCCTCCAAACTAAAACAGTTTTTAATGTCTAGACCTAACCTGGTAGAGCATGTGTCAGTAATGAAAATAAAGTAGAAAGTTCTGTAATATATTGCAGTATTTTTGCTAATGAATAATTTATTTATTGTAATTTATTAGTATGTTGATGTAACTTCAACATTGATCATTTTAGCTGTGAAACACTGTGAAACCCTGCTGTCACTTGCCTCTTTTCTAATACCAGTATAAATGGAGCCTTAAGATCTATTATTTAGAGAAAACATCTTTTTCTGACCCCCCAGTTGCACCAGGACCAGGAGCTCCTTGTGCTATTATGTGCCCCAGCTCTTCTTCTCCATCCTCCACCACTTTTCCCTGGTTTACGTTTCCCACTGCAAAGGCAAACTGCTGTACAGGATGGGATTTGGAAGATCTGTTGGCTTTGTTGGCTTCTCTTGACTCTAAAGACATTTCCCAGTGTTACATGGTTTCTAAAAGAACTGATTCCTTCTCTCTGGTCTCAGTCTCTCTCCGTAGCAGCTGTTCCCTGACTGTGTGTGTGTGTGTGTTGTGCCTGTAGCAGAGAGAAAAGCTCAGCCCTGCAGGCCACACGCAGCTGTCTCAGCACCTTGGATCAGTCAATCCAAGCCTTGAAGAATGAATGGTCATGCATTTCTGAGTGGATCTGTGTGTGCATTACTGAATATACAGTGTGTGTGTGTAGAGATCTTTGTGCAGAGGTGGGGTTAGTGAGTTTGACAGTCACTTTTTATCTCCTTACATGACATCTCCATCAAAGATTAACAGTGAGAGAAAAATATGAAGCACTAATGGAGGCATGTGGTGAACTCATAGCTTGGCTCCTGCTGTCATCACTAATGCTGCCACTGGGTAAGCACACACACACACACACACACACACACACCCACCCTGAAACAGGACATAAGTGACTGATGTGCTCTACCTCTCAGTCTACTGTCCATTGGCTGCTGACAGATGGTGAAACAAAAAAACTGCAGTGAAGGGACACAGAGCATAACTGGGTTAAAGGTTTAAAATCTGTTCATTCCCATTAAAAAAGAGTCAAACTGCACTCCATCCAAAAAAAAAAAAAACTGTCAAAGATGAATCTGTCAGCAGCTTTTTTTCTGACTAACTTCAACCCAGAATACAAAGTGTGAATCTTTTATGTGATTCTGTTTTATCTAACCAGGGAGGTTATTTATTCATTTCTCTGTTTCATTTACTGACAAAAACATGGTCATGTGGAAATTTATATAAAGGCAACACTGCCCTATTTCTGAAAGATGATATTATTCAGAAAAACAGCAACAACAAGACATCGATACAGTACAGCTATCGCACTGCCTTATTTTTAATTAACCTCAGTGATTAATTAAGTTTGGAGCTTGCAGTAATGCCACTACAGCATATTGCACATATTGCTTTTATGAAGGCAAACTAACAAAAAAAAAAAACATTAGGATTCTCCAGAGGAAATATTTACTGAAAATAAAAATGCAGAGCAAGCTCTGATGGTGCTGGACTCATCCTGAGTACAGCATGATCACAGTATAAACAGGAATCCGTGCACAACTTCATCATGTTTGCTCTGCAAAAAAGCATTTAGAATGATGAGTCTACTGTAGGTACAGAACACTGAAATAAGACAGGAGACATGCATCAGTCCTGCTGCAGAACAATTATTAAAGGAAGACACAGTGTAGGAGTTACATTCTACATTAGGTTGGCTGACGTGATACTGAGTCTGAAAGCCATAAAGTTCAAGACGAAGTTCAAGTGTCTTGAACACCGTAGCTTGAGGGAGATGGAGCCAGCTCTCTGGAAGGCTAGAAAAATATACTTTTTCATGTTTAACCAAATGATGATCAAGAGAGATTTTTAGCAGAGGAATATGGGAAGTGACTCCACTAACCTGATGCCAGCAAGGAGTTCATTCCATCACTATTGAGTCATAACCAAGAAGAGTCTGGACTGAGATAAGTGAGGATTCAGGATTGAACAGGGTTTGACTGGGGCTTGGAGGCAGGAAGGAATAGTTGCCTTCACTGCCTTCTAAGCCAGCACCAGCATTTAGAACTGCATTAACTGCAGACACAGAGGCTTTAGCAAGGAGCGAGTTGCAGCCGTCCAGGTGGGAGATAACAAGCGCTTACATGAGCACCTGGGCTACCTCCATGGTGAGGAAGGGGGCATCAAGAGGCAATCAACAGAAATGCCTTCTGATAAACGCTGTTTGCTGTAGGTTTGTGTATTGTTGATGGTAATGGGGTGATGGTGAGGGGACCCTTCCCTGATGGACCAGAAGCTGTCTTGTTGAGCGTTGCCTTGACATCCACTCCAAGGTATTTGCCAGGCAAGCAGAGATGCATTGGTCCACCTGAGAGTCAGACAGCAGGATTGAGAAGAGTATTTGGGTGTCATCAGCATAGCAGCGGTCAGAGAAGCTATGTGAGTGTATTACACAAGTTGTCTATGGACTATGACAATAGTAATATGTAGAAACACAACAAGACAATCTCTGCTTGACCCAACTTCACCTTGTAGATGTAAAAAAACCCATAAAAAACATTTAACTGAAACTGAAAAACACAGTTTTTTTCTTCTGCTCTTGATGCTGGAAGAAATTACTTGAGGAGACTTATTTTCTTTTTTCTTTCTCAGTGGAGATTCCTTCACAACCATTTTCAAGAACAGACTTTTAATGAACGAGGATTTAACTGTAAAAGTTTATTTTGAGAAAATTTAACAACTTGTTAATACATCATCATATACGGACGGTAGAAGTTTCACACCTCCAAAAATTACATTAAAAAACAAAGAAGCTGGACAGTATTTGGATTTTTTTTTGTCCCTCCAAGAATATCATCATTTGTCCTATAAATATTTGGTACAAAATGAATGAATTACAATATAAAGAAATGTATGTGGACATATTTGTTTGAAGCCTTCACAGCAGACCACGTTCACAAAACACAACTGGAACAAACTGCTTTTACTGGAACTGCCAAGTCACACAGTTCAAACTCCTGATATCCAATGAGATTAACAAAAAGTCTGAATCTGCCAATGATCCTGACTTCCTTATCGCTTTTTTAACACTGCACTGAGATTGACTGTTGAGACTTTGACCTTTTTCCACAGTATTTAGCATGACATCAAAATAAATGACAAGTATGTTCCCTTCCAGTGTTGATTAATTACATTGGTTAACAACAAAGCTTCATGTCTCTGAATGACACCTGGGCTGAATAAAACTAACGAAACAAACCCGTTAATCAGGAAAGCAGTTCAGTTTTTTTGCTCGCCTCAAACAAAGCAGCCGGTGAAATCTGTGCCAGAAAACCTTTGGGTAAACACATTTGGATCACATCCTCAGACTATGTGAACACTTATGACAAAACAGGTATGAGCAGGAAATAATATGAAGCTGAAACCAGGTTACCAGTCACTGAAAGACATTCAAGCTGCAGTGCTGGCTGTGAGTCACTTTCTGAAACAAATCTAATCTTAATTGTTGAAATTATTTGTAGAAGATAGTCTGATCCCAGGGTAATAACTGATTACGTTGTGTTAGTTTGCAGTAACACTGCAGTAAACTACTCTAACAGGTTACTTTACATTTGTTGTTTATCCATAATTTTTCCACTTTGAATGCAAAATGCCTCTACACATTACTTCTCGGATTCTGCTTAGCATGTTCTGTTATCTGTGGTTTGTTTTTAACTTGCATTTATGTGCATTCAACTTGTATTTATTGTCAAAAGTAGGTCTATTTATCCCTGGACAGAGCCAGGCTAGCCGTTTCTCCCAGCAGGGGCACCCTGCCTTGACATCCACTCAAAGATACTGAAGAATAGCTGGGTATCATCAGCATAGCACTGGCATGGGCAGCGCAAGAAGAGTGTGACAGCACTAGTTGTCCTTGTGTACAAACGTTGGAGTAGGCTTATTTGCAAGAAGCAAATAAGAAAATCTGATCAAAAAGCTGGAAGATGATAAAATACTAAAGTAAAATAAATATAGAACTGATGAGAACTGCAGAGTTGAGCATAATTCTACATTAAATGTAGCCATTTGATCAATTGTTGTTTGAAGGAGGAGGACTGGACACAGATTTGCCCTTTCTTTTTCTTTACTCTAACAACACGCTGAATGTTGGTTGAGTAAAGAAGAAGTTCACTCATGCTTGGAATTTTCAAACAAAAAGTGACAGCCATACTTTAAAGGCAGGTCTTCTCCATGTACAGTAAATATGAAGTGTCTTCCACATGAAGATACTTATGTGTATGATTAATTCCCTGGTTGGAAACCTTGCACCGGTGCAGGGAGCTGTAGTGGAGCTGTTCAGTGACCAGTAGGTCAGACTGTGGTTGTGCTGCAGCTTCTAGGCGTGAGTGTATGGAACTATATGAATGTGATCAGGGTGTTCCTGACTTTCATACCCCTTTTCGACCAACACAAACTTAGTGCTAGTTCCGGACTGGTGCTAGTGCAAGTTTAGGATTGGTTCAACTTGCAAACCTCCTAAGAACCAATTTCCTTTTTCACGGGCTAGAGAGTCACCATAGAGCCATTATGTCAGTATCTATGTCTACACACTTCTCCACTTTCACAGCAACTCTAACGCCCATCGCACAACAACAAGCATCACCATGTCTCTGTCTCTTGACTTTTTGGCATTCCAACATGACTGGTCCAGTGCATTTGTGCCGCTTGTTGCGATAGCTATGGACAACAATTACCTTCTATACATTCTTGTTAACGCTGAACTTTGCTTTGTTAGCTTTAGCCTTGGCTCAAGACCAGCAAAAAGTTCTAGAGCCACATTTTCTTCACCGAGGACTAGTTCTTTGGCTGCAGAAATGCAAAGAACTGGTTCAAAATTTGAAAGCACAGGCCCTGAACCAGTCCTGGACCTGGCTTTGGTGGAAAAGGGGTATCAGTGAAAGTACCCTGAATTAATATTGGTTAAAAAAGACTTAAACATTTCTTAAAAATTTAAGATTTATAGTACTTGCATACTCCCTTGTAACTTGTAGATTTCCAGTATAACTCAGTTCAACCACAGTCCTGACACAATAAACACTTACTCAAGAAGCTAAAAATCTAGAAATGATGTAGTGAACATATATCTTCTTTTTGTGTGCAGCACAAAAAAATCAATCAAAAAAATCAAAATTCCTGTGTAAACATAAAGGAGTCAGTGCATTCAGTCATATGAGTTGTCCTCTTTATACATTGTGTCCCAAAGAAGGCGATTTTCAACCAGCGATCCTTCAGAATACCTCCTCTGGAATGGTCATTTTGCACAAGACAGCAGAAAAGACAAAAAGCAATCATTTAAGTCTTTTGCCCCCCCTCCTCAGTCTCAGCCAGCCTATAGGCGCCCAGGGTTCAGCTCGAAGGGCAGCAGAAGGGCACTTAGTCAAAAAAACAATAAACATATCTTCTCCACACTCTTCACTTCATCTCTGTAGCAGAAAGTGTGTCTGGTCCAGTCCTGAAATAACTACACTGGGGTTTTGTTAAGTGACCTGCTTCCACACACACTCCATTCAGTTTGGCTTGAATGGCACATGTAAAGCCACAAGAAACACTACAAAACAGTTATTTGGTAACCCAGGAAAGATTAAAGCAAAGTCTGAAAGTACTAAAAGTCCAATTTTCATTACAAAATAGACTTCAATTTTGATTCTAAATTCCATTTAGGCCTGAAAGAAGTTAACACTGGTGGAACTGAAGTTCTTTGGCTCCACCATTGCGCTGGCTGATTTACATTTCTACATTAGTTCCTACAGTAGTTCCCATTCCCAAAAATAGATATTTAGGACTTTTTTTGCCTTTTAAAATGACTCCAGAAGTGGTTGGGTCAAAAATAGGTGTCGTTGTTGAATATTCCATTGAACGTAATTAACTTCTGCCAGCACATGTGTTGATTCTTCACGTGGAGTGTGTATGTTCAAAAGTTCTCACATTTTCTTAAAGCTCACCAGCAGTTCACAATCTCCAATATTGAGTTTGTAGATAGACGTTGCTTTCCTCTGCCCTGAATTGTCAAAATGTTCCTGAACCTATGGATGTGGAAAATTTGTGTGGGGGGGGTTTTGGTATCTGTGTTAGGAGAAGTCACTGTCTTCTGCCCCATACAGGTCAGCTAGTTTCCTGAACCTGGGCCCCCAGTCACTCAGGTAGTGGTAGTCCTGTTCAGCCTCAGACGAAGCTGAGCCCAGTGAGCTCAGTGACTCGGCCACTGAG
Source organism: Sandelia bainsii (assembly GCA_032362345.1). Lineage (NCBI taxonomy): Eukaryota > Metazoa > Chordata > Actinopteri > Anabantiformes > Anabantidae > Sandelia > Sandelia bainsii. Next base: position 923,964 of record JAUMHL010000010.1, read on the forward strand.
CCTGTGCCTTCATAGGCGTAGGTGGCCAGTGAATCATAAGGGGGTGCTGTCGGGTTACAGTCGTTCTCTAGAACCCTCTGGTTAATGAACTCGCGTACATCCCCGTTATCCCGGGACACTATGCTGACCGGAGGCATGATGAGGCCAGGGGCAGTGGGCGCAGGTCGGCAGTTTGGAGGGTACAGCAGGGTGTCAGTGGGGATGATGTCACGCCTCTGTTTGGCAGATTCCTCCAAGGCAGCAGCAGCGTCTGGGTGTCGCAGTGCTCCGATGTCAAAAGCTTGGGTGTCCTCTTCGCCGCCACCCTCATCGTTGTAGCTCACCACATTGTCCCGGACATCCTCCTTGGAGATGATGAGAGGTTCCTGCTTTCTTTGGCGTTTTAATGCCGTGAACAGAACGACGATCACTGCAGAAGACACCAGCAGAAAGATGCAGGATTAGACAATTTTATTATGAACAGCAGTGATTAAAATAGACACCAATTAACAAAACATTAGACCGCTAACATTAAATCCACCTGCATGGCCGGAGACAAGTAAGAGTGCCCCTGCTGACCCCTGTTCACCACAACATTAAAGCCACTGGATGGAGGTTGTGGCTGACTGATGTACAGCCACTGTTTTTATTGGTAATTGGTCATGCAACAACTTAAATGCTAAGATCTGGAAACAGGAAGTGAATGAAGTGAAGCGACAGGAATGTACGGACAGCAGCACCACCTGATGGGGTTTCTATTCACCAACAACTTCAACTTATCCCTGTCTCAGTCCATTGTTTTCCCCTGCATGGAGTCAGCCATTATTATTCCCATGCCAAAGAAACATCCATCACCTGCTTAAATGATAGTAGACCAGTGGATCAAGCCCATTACCATGAAGTGCTTTGAACAGTTGGTTTCAAAGCCCATTAAATCTAGCCTCTCTCAACCCTGGACCATAGGTGTAGGTGCCCAGTGATTTGCATGGCAGAGGACGCCATCTTTGTTGTCCTTCACACTACACTCACACATTAGTGTAACAGAAGGCATACTGTATGTAAGGATGCTCCTCATTGATTACATTTATCACCACTGTCCCCAACAGGATGTTCAACAAACTGTTGAATCTGGATCAGCCTCCTTTTTGACAAACTGACCGCTGTATGTATCAATGCTGCAGTTTATCTAAGTAGGTCTTTAAAGTGTGATTACACCGTGGATTAAACCGTGGATTTAGAGCCTACAGGTGGGTATTGTGGTGGAGGAGGAGTTTATCAAACGCTACATGAGCAGCAGCAGCAGCCAGTGACGGCGTAGGGGAGCATTATGGCAGGAGACATGCAGCAAAAGAGAGAGCAGAGCACTGACAGTTTAAGTACATCAAAAAAGGGTGTGTTGTCTCACTGCAGTGAGACGAATATGCTGTGGTAGTGTAGCAGCAGACTGGAGATGACTGCCTGGACTAGTTCAGCAGCTTTGCTTCATTTTGTAATAAACCAAAATGATACTTTACTCTGAATTAGTAATAGAAACATATGAGTACATCAGTACACCAGATGAAAAAGATGAACAAGTACAACAGAAAAGGGCCCTGTCATCTCTTAGCAGAGATGAGACCATCACCATACTGCCTGCGGACAAAGGAAGATGCACTGTT
>JAUMHL010000010.1:932326-943140 GCA_032362345.1 Sandelia bainsii
AAAAGGATAACTGATCATTAGAAAACCATGTGCAATGATGGTAACACAACTGAAGACATGTATCTTTTCATGAAAATATGGTCATTCCTATGTGTGTCCAAACTTTTGACTGGTAGTGTATGTTTTTTGTTCTTCTTCTACTTTTTAACCACAACCTTATTTAACTGAATAGGAAACACTAGCTGAGAGATTAAAAGCTTTCACAAAGATCTGTGCCAATAACTCGCACATGCGCACATGCACAAATCCAGAGCCTGCGGGAAGCAGTGGAGGATATCCACTGAACAAATACTGATGATTAACACTGATGGACAGATGAAAGGGCAGAGGAATTAAAGGATGAAAGGGCGGCGGGATGACAGCAACGTGAGGACACCAATGGCAGCAAAACCACCATAGTGAAGAATGTCAAGATGATGCTGGGTGGGCGTGCGTGTGGCATCAGCAGAGTGTTCCTAATTCTGTTTGTGGTTATATTTAACCTGTGTGCGCGTGATTACATGTACAGATTTGTGTATTTATCCTATTAATTGTTGCATGATATTTGATGCATGATACGTGTGTGTGTGTGTGTCTGTATAAAACTCTATTTACAATGCTTGATGTGTGAAAGCTCTTGTCAGCGTCCATGACAGATTAACACATCAGCCACCACAAAAGAAGAACGTAAGTGGTCTCCAGGAGCACAACCAATCGGCTCTTCAGCTGCGGGAATGAGTGTGTGTGAGTGTCTGTCTGTGTGTGTGTTTGTGTACGATGTGTGCACACGTATAAGCTTGTGCACATTAATCACATTAGCTGAATCTCATAAAGAATGCAATGACTCATATTAAGTGGCATTACAGAAAAGGACAATTACGATTCTTGATGGTAAAAAAAAAAAATCAATATTACAGAAGTCTAACAAAGTCAAAGCTATTTCCCATTGGACAGTGAAGAAGAATTAGGAAGCTGGAACAGAAGCTACTAAAAATAATCTGTGTGTCAATAATTGGTGCATAACACAGAAAGAAACTAAAACATTTAAAACCCCTCAAACATGATTCACGTAGCTGTTAAGCGAAGTTAAAAACTAGACTGTGTTGAGAGGTTTGTGCTGCATATCTAGTGCAAAATATAAATAAAAATATAAATAAAACCATAGGACATGTTGCCAATATTCATTTAAAGCAGTACAAGGGTCACTGTGGCTGATTCCATGTGAATGCTGTGCCTCTCAGTTTGACCTACTGCACTTGGCATGTCCCACAAGTGATTAAAAAAACACACGCACACACACATTACTGCACAATAACTACAGCACCACCTGCTCTGGGCATGCTGTAAATCCAGCTCAAATTCTGTGTTGGCGCTCATTCAAGTTTGGTGTTCCACACAGAAATAATGTCACAGAAACGCACTAGTAAACAGCAGTTTACCACTACTGTGTGTACAGTATGTGTTTGTGTGTACTGTACTTCTGATTATACTAGTTTATGTTTAGAGATGACTGTCCATTATAGTATCACAAGGCCCATAGATACCACTAAGTACATGCCCAGTATTTGTTTTTCAATTTGCTAATTATTAGTCTTTGTAAATTAGACCTGTAAATAAAAATGACATTCTATGAATAAAAATGGGCATGCTGTGGGTTTTCTAAAAGCTGACTGACTTAGTATGTTTAAATTAAACTCTTTTCATGTCAAAATACTTGATAATAAGTATGGTAGGTTTTTGAAAAATGATCTAACATTGTTATTTATCCAATATTTAGGTGTAGGTTTGCTGCCTTTACAGAACATTTTGTATGAGCCCTAGGGGTTTACAGGCTAAATGTCATGGCTCAACAGAAGAGATGAGTCCATTAGTGAGTCACAGTGAGTTCAGACACAATGAGTTTGGAATAACAGCAAGACAGGGAAGACCGAACACTGTAGTGTGTTTAGACAGCACAGATTATAGCTGCAATGTTAGAAGGACGACTTCAGAAGAGAGTGTTGGTAGGTTTTGGTTGTGCTTTGCCACACTTGTATTGTTGTGTTATTTCATAATAGCTTGTGTTGTACTGGCTGGTGATATGTCCTGAGGAACAAAGAACGAAAAAAATAATGTGCTATAATGACTTTGGTTTGCTAAATACTTAAAGTATAGTAGAAGTACTCTGCAGAATGGCAGTATATGTATATTATAACCTATTTTTGGATTATACGTAATTACTGATGCGTTAATGTTTTAATGACTTTCATGTTGCAGCTGGTAACCATGGAGCTTATTTTAACAACATATATGCTGTTCTGGTGATCATAGTTTTGGTTTAAATCATTTAAATGACTTTACATGCTGCTGGGGTAGCTTGTGAATTTCACACACTGGATCCAAAGTATCTTATGATTATACTGTGTTTTGTTTTATTAATCAGATTCTGAAAAGTAACTAGTAACTATAGTTACTGAATAAATTGAGTCATGGAGTAAAACTATATTTGCAACAAAAAATGTAGAGAAATCCAAGTATGAAGTAGCAGAAAATGGAAGTACTCAAGTAAAGGAGAAATACCTTAAAATTGTACGTAACTAAATGCACGAAGTTACTTTCCAATGCTCCACTACTGTCTCCACTTAAGCTCCTCTGTGCCTCAAGCCCAAAGAGTCTCATTTAACATCAGCATTTGACACTGTGCTGCTTGTCATGATGTAAGACTTTTTCGACCGTTTTCGTCACAGCAGAACTCCCAGATGAAAACTGCTTCATACAGTGTGTTTTGTAGCACTATGCCCCCCACTACATCACTACATTACTAAATATCTACAGCCACAGAAGCAAGAAATGTACAGATACGGGGGGTATTTATAGTGCCTTTCAGTTGATGTTAGTGTATCTAATTTGGAAATATTATATCAATTTAATATACTGTTTTCCACTTCCGTGCCGTCCTGTCCTGCTCCACTCTGCAGTCTGTCTGTCATCTCTCCCCACAGAGAGCTCCCGCAGACTGAGGTGAGGCAATAATTAGCAGCTTCTCCACAAATTCTCAGCAGCCATAGTAATAATGATCAGATCATTGATGAGGAAATAACCTGTGTTTAAAACGGGACGTAATGAAATTACTGCTTTTTAAATTCTCACTGTTTGTTTCTGACATGAAGCATGGAGGGAGGCTCTGGTAGGGCTTCAGTGGTCTGTTCTGGTTTGGATCAGCTCCAGGTAGAATTCTGGGATTGGCTAATAAATCTCTGTTTTTCGTTCTCATTTGCAGAGACAAATATAAAACTCTCATTATTAGCCAGCTCTGAACATTAGATTTGCTGGTTAAAAAGACAAATGTAGCTGGTATGGTTGATGTGTTCAGAGGTACAGACAAAGAGCTCTTTTCTTCTCCCTGGAGAATGAGTGGCCTATACGCTCTCACTCAAGTCTGTACTTAGTGACTTGGTGAATAAAACTGCTACTTCTTATCTTAACCATGCTATCAGGATTTTTATTTTCCAAATGCACAAAAGGATGGAGCTGCAGTACCTGACCAGCCTTGGTTCGCTCACAGACAAAGGTTTCATAAACAGCAGCGAATGTGGGGGCGTTGTCGTTGATGTCCAGCAGGCGGATGTAGATGGGGACATGACTGCTCTGACGGGGATTATCTGGAAGGCAAACACAGGAAAGTTGTCATGTTGAGAACTCTACGCTCCACTTCTGAATGTTCACACAACCTATAGCCCCCAGTGATCTGCTCCCTGCCTTGCTTGCTTAAGGGCACCTTGTCAGCAGCTGATGGGGGGGGGGGGTTAGAGTTCTAGCCCTCCACTTTTCCATAGCCATGTCTACCTCCCTTACTACCTTACCTTCTCTCTAATATAAAAGATGAAACAAAATACAATACAAAATAGGTTTTTAATATAGTTTACATAGAAATGGGCCATATTTTGGAGTCCATGTCCAAGTATAGTTGGTTTGTAGTCATTTTCACAGGATGTGTCAGTTCAAGCTAGGAAATTAATCTTCCATTTCACACTTGTGCTGGGGTCACATTGTTTGCGAAAGCTGAGGCTGTTTGATCTTAATGAAACTTTAACTACAAAGTATTGATTCAAACAAAACTAGAATTTTTTGAAACATGTTTGATTTATTAGAGGCTACAGTCTTTAACTGTCTCTAACTGATAACCAGAACATCATCAGTGTCCTACAGAGACTAAATACTTTGCAGCACAGTGTGACTAAAAACTCCACTACAAAGATTCTCTTCACCATCGACAGTTTTAACATTTGAGCATCATAGTAAATCTCTATATAATAATTTGATTTTCTCACCACATATAAGTAATTTCTGTTATGAATAAGAACCATTAAATAATTAAGGATCAAATGCCAAATGATTCCTCCTCGTGGTGTTCAGCCAAGTATCTATTTTTATGTTGGAAGGTTTTATGGAAAGACAGGTCTTTCTGTCATTTGAACTAACCGTTCACTGCTTCTTACTTCAATTACACCTACATTAAAGCTACAGTATATATATTCACTACTTCTGACTAGTCAGAGAAGGTCAGACCCTGTGCATCACATACTGACACAAAAGGCGCGTATCTGACGTGCAACAGGATTTTATTACCATGTATGTAGGGTTTTGACATAGCATCAGTATTTGACACATTGAATGGATTGATTTTGGGTCTCATGCTATGGTTAGCATGACTCCCAAAATTTGTAGTTTCTAAAATGCTATTTGTGTGCAGAAAAATGGGAAAATAGGTAATTCTTCTACTGAGCATGTGCACAGAGGATTGACGAACAGAAAACAAACAAAGAAGAAACACTATTTCTGTTCATGCTCTGCTCATTGTTTTTAGTGAACAAACTAAATTAAAGCAAAAGTTTTGAGTCACGGCGAAGTCACGGAAAACAAGCACAGAACAGTATCGAGGACCAAGCAAATCAAACTTCTTTGTCTGTCTGCTTCAATAGTGAAATATTTTGCTACTGCCACCATCTGTTTGGATATTGAAATAACAGTGTTTCCACAAAGGTCAAGCTGGCACACCAAACTTGGCTTAATGTAGATGCAGTGTCCAGTGTCAGTCACACTATATTTAGCAGTATACCACTTATCGTAAGTGAGTGATATTCTGCGACGTCAGACACTCTGGCTCCACTACATCAATACATCACATCATCTCACCGCTGCTTGGACTTACTGAACTCTGTGGCGATAACTGAAATATTATGCCAGGCACTCTCCTCTCTGTCAAGGCTTTTGAGCAGGAACACAGAACCATTTCCCGCATGGATGTTGAACAGGCGGTCCATGTCAGTGCGACGGTCGATAGAGTACCTGCAACAGGCAAGACAGTGAGAAGGTGAGAAATGGTTAAGTTAGGCCAGTGGGTGGGATGAACTACAGTAACCCTTGTATGTCTGCAGCCCAACCACGAAGTCAACACATTGGAGAGAAAAACTGATTTCTTTCAATCTATGATAGAGGAGAGTGTGTCAAAAGTGATGTGATGCACTGTGGAGTTGTTGTAGATAAATTAAAGTCTGTAAAGCTGCTCAAGGTACAATGTGAACTCATAAACTTTGCATTACTGTAGGTGTGAGCTGCTGTGGGAAGCTGTTTTGCTGCTTCCCACAGGACCATGGGGTTCTAAATGAGCCTCTAAAACTGTGGCATCATGAAGCAAAAGGGCACAGGGTTTTTTAATTGGCTAAATTAAACTGGATTAGTTACAGAAATGTTTCCATGGAAGCCCGTGAACATATCTGCATCAGCAACAACAACAACACGTGTCAAAACTTCATACAAGGGAAGAGTTTCACACTTTATCAACATTTCATCCACTTTATTTCCTGGATTAAGATGAAGAGATTGTTTTCAAACTCACACTTGGTGTTAGGTACAGAGTTGCAGTCAGGATGTGGTAAATAAACTGTAGAAAATAATTTAATGGTTTCAGGGGCTTTAGTAATACTACTGTGGTGGTGATGTTAATTTACAACATGTTAATGGATGTTAATAGTAAATCCCATTATGTGTTATCAAGCTAATGAACTAGTCAATAGTAAATTGATACGGTTCTGATAGCTATGCTGAATATATCCGGGCTTATTTCAGCTATCATGATGAAAATGTGTCACCCCATAAAAATCACTGGCCAACCCATTCACTATTTTCTCTGGGGTCCCTGGAGCCAGGCTCTATTTGTCCCTGCATTCAGTCTTGCTAGGTTAACTAGGTCAACTGTGTGGTCATTGCTGCTTTGTATATGAGGTGGACATTGTTGTCCTCATCTAAATAAGAGTATTTCCCAAAATACTGAAGGATTCCTTGTGTGTTCAGACTGAAGAAACGCGCAAAGTGGAAAAGTGGAGAGTGAATTTTACATGAATCCCTTTAGGTGGCACAAATTGAGGTGAAAATGTGTTTGCACATCATTGAAGCGTGCAAAATGAGTGCTTGTCCTGAGGAGGAAAAAGGGATGAGAAGAGGAAAAGAGAGAGAAAGTGGAGGGAAAAAAGTGTAGTTCCTCATAAACGTCCTGTAAAAACATTAAGTCAAGCTCAGCTTTTGGCACAACACAGTGTGGTGTCAGGTGGCAGGGTACTCGATTGGCCAATCAAAGGCATATTTCAAACACAAAGAGCCTAATTCTTCTGTTATTGCCTTTAAATAGTCATGATGAAGGATAAAATAATTGTCGCTGTTTTCTAAAATGCTTCTTCAGGATGTTGGTGTCTGATGAGATTTCAAACTCGGGGGTCTGCTCTCAGGCGTAACTAGTGCCTGAAAAAAACACCTACACCAACTCGTCTCCTACTTTTTTTAATGGAGGTTCTGCATGCAGATAGCTCATTGGCTGTTTGTGGTGGATAAACACAGGCTACAAAAAAACAAAAAAACTGGCTTCGCCTTCCGTCTGAATACAAACCCTGAAGATGTACACACTTTGATGTGGAGGGCTGGACAAAGACTACAGCCTGTGTACAACAGCTGACCTTCATATTCTAACTACTGGAATCCCTTAATTGTGCTGCACTGAAAAGCTGCTGCGTTCTGTTCAAGGCTGTTCAAAACATCACAGCTACTTGAAGCTCTCGTCACACTGTCTATGAACTGCTCACAGAGCATTCTCTATTTTTGAACTAGTTGCTGAATGCAGCTTTTCACAGATTCATAGCACTTCATAGATAATAGAACTGAAATGCCTTTGCTTCTGTCTTTTTCTGCCTGTCAAAGTGGAGGCTCTGTGAGCAGGAACTGCTCATTGTACTGTATATGAACACTGTACGTGCCTGGACCAAGGCTGGTTTCACTGTCCGATCTACACTGTAACATCAAACTGCTATTACACGCTACTATATGTAGAGTTCAGCCTTAATTATTAATTTCCATTAACAGATGTGAATCTAAAAAGAAAACACTGCCTCAGTACACAGAGGTTCGATCATAATTAGAACGCTCTCAACAGTAAAATAATAGTTCATGTGAATACATACAGACGCATATACAAACGCAGCAGTAATTGGAATTCTGCCTGAGTACGTGTATGTGTGTGTGTGCCCCCTTGTGACACATAATTTTAAGAGCACTCCATGGTCCTGTGCTTGTTTTAATTGGAATGTGTTCCTCATCAGTTGGCTGGGTTTTAATGTAGAGAAATAAAGGCACCGTTCCAGTCTCCAGCTGTGCTCTGTCCTGCTGCCTCACTCCATCTCCTGTCACTTTAACACACTCACTCTGCTCTCGCCCATTCACTCGTACATCATGATTACTTCTTTTTACCTCACCCTGCACTATATTACCCTACACTATGCTACGCTGTGATAATGTCATCATTCTCTGTGTTTATGCAGCAGTATTTTCTGAATGGTGGTTTTCTATTGCTGTGACTCAAATCGCTCTGCGAGATCACAAAACTTTCAACTTATCTTAACATTCTTGGAGCTCCTGTAATACCCCCTGCAACATAGCTAATTACTGAGGGCTTTAGGAATTTTATTTTGTAAGCATCAGAAAATTCCCAGGATGTACTGACGCCATTTGAGTAATGGACAATTACTAAAAGGAGAGCAACAGCTCAAACTATCCTAATGCCAAACATCAATAATGAACAGTACTGCAGCGAGGCAGCGGGGATTAAATATAGCCTGTAAGTGAAGTTTGGTGTTTTGTATGGGCTCAGCAGTTTTTACACACAGATGTATAGTCCACAGACAGCTTAGTTTATAATCACTCTACCACCTACAGTATCTTTTTACTTACTTCATATTCTCCTCTGTTTCCCCCTTTTTTCACAATCCCTTACCAGCCTTTAGAGAATTGAGGTCCATTTGAAGTCAAACTTCCTGCTCAGCTATTTTAGGAATCTAAAACAGCAAAGCAGGAAGTACAGATATGCTAACTTTCAAATATAACAGTCCTGGGCTACAGAAACAGGGTTCCTGCTTTCAGTCTGATATACAGAATCATTGCTTTAAAGTTGAATTAGTTCTCCTTTTCAGGTGAACAGGTGTGTTGTCAGTGTTTGATTGACAGCGTACCCAGCAACCTGAGCCCCCTCAGACCCCTTTTACACTTGATTTTAAAATGGTCAGTTGGCCCACAAGTGTAAACAACCACCAAGACAGGTTGTGATCTGATCACTCGAACCACTTGCTGAGTTGGTCTGGGACATGTCGACAGCACGACTGTAATGAAAACTGAACACAAGTGCTCTGCTGGACACCTTAGAGACTCAGGTTTACAGGTGCAAACGGTGACGTGATGCGGCACTGGCACTGGAGAATAAGAATCCATTTAACATCTAAAGTGACTCATGCTGATGTAAGTTTTTAAGGTGTGCTACAGTTAGCCAGCAAACTGACATTAGCTGTGAAACTTTACCAGACGGACGTTTAGTAGATCTTTCAAAAGGGTGATGGAGGAATACATTAAAAACCTAAAGGAGGCTGTCATTCAAAATCTGTGGCTCTTGTGTAGGCTAATGTATCAGATCTTAAATTAAACAGTGACTGTATTGACTAGTACATAGTTTGCATGAGTCAAAGTGGCTGTAACAGATAACACTGTCCATTCGAGCTGCATTTACAAGCTGGGAATTCCAGGATTTTCTTTGAATATGTGTTAGAACAATTTAGACTGAGGTTTGGCCTTACTTGACCATGCTGCGAGCTCCATCAGGGTCCATGGCGCTAACCGACCCCACGGGCACACCCGCTGCTGCGTCCTCCTTCACCTCCATCACATAGCTGGCCTTGTCGAACAGTGGCGGCTCATCCACGTCCTCCACACTGATCCGCACCGTGGCCATGTCTTTGGAGCCTGTGGACATGAAGCGTGTGTCCACCTGGGTATTCTGGACCTGGATCTCTACTGTGTATGATGACTTCTTCTCATAATCTAGAGGCTGCAAAAAAACAAAAACAAGAGACCTATGTCTGATGGTAAAGATAAAGAGTGCTTGGCTTAACCGTTACCTGGACAACCAATTAAACGTACTAAATTTATTGTATAGTCTATAGTACTGTAAGATAAAACAATTACCTGCAGCAAAAATTATGAATACAAAAATAGGTGATAGAACTATATAATTGAGCAAATGCTAAACTTGCTAGTGTAGAATAAACTAACCATTAATAAATAAAATAAAATAAAATAAAATAAATGAAATGAATAAGTTATAGCCAGATGTAGTGACTCCAGCTATGTGGAGGCAGAGGAAGAAGCTGAACACATTGACATGTTATAAAATTATAAAGTTGTAACACTACATTCAACAGTAATCCAGCAGGGGACTGATTTGATTCAATAAATGATTTAATATGAAAGCTGAGAAGTTAAGCAACAAAGGCAGAATTTATTGTGTCAGGTTTACTGACTGTCTGAATGATAAAAGAATGAAAAGCACACCACATGCTGTTACAGAGGAAAATCTAGCATTAATAAAAAAAGTGATATAAACCCGCTGACAGATTCAATCTAATGACAAATGATAATAGTTTTTCAAAAGTGCAAATAATGTTGATGAAATCTTGACATCAGATGTGACAATGCTGCCGGGTTGTTGTTTCAAACAAGAACAAAGAGTCAGATTTATGGATATTGTCCTCGTCTCGTATCCCGCTGACAGAATATCATTACTTCTTTGTTGAAGACTGCACACTTTTTTCTACGCTGTGTCAGCAAGACGAACAAAAGACCCTCTAAATATCAGTTGTGATTGTACATCACTACACACACACACACACACACACTCTGTGAGTACACTGTGACTCATTTCTAAAATCCAGCAGCATAAAAAGCTCCACTCCTGTGTATTAGTGTCTGCTGCAAAGGCTAGGACTGGGGGTTTGTGAAGGTAAAGATGAATAAGTTTAATTTGGTTTCTTTCATCTGTCAAACATACCCAGGCTTTGCATATTTAAATGTATGTGTAAAACAGACTACGTGGGCAGGATCCTTATGAGTGGAAAAGTGTGGGATCTGCTGAATCACTGCTTTAGAATTAATTTGATTTAACCAGTGCCGTGAGAAAAATATCAAGATAATTAAAAGCCAGCCTTATTTCAACATGGGCATCAAGAAAGCAAAAGATCCCATATTATTTACAGTATGCACTACACCTACTTTGGCAGCTGCTGCTGCTATTTCTTTGACTTGCTTTTATCACAATGTGTTGTTTAACATTTTCAAAAGATATTTTTTTAATATAATTCCTTCTAATTATTATTGTTTTGTGACGCCTATGTCTAGAAATTATGTCTAGAAATTTCCCTTTGGGGATCAATAAAGTATCTATCTATCTATCTATCTATCTATCTATCTATCTATCTATCTATCTA
>JAUMHL010000010.1:943240-969500 GCA_032362345.1 Sandelia bainsii
TCTATCTATCTATCTATCTATCTATCTATCTATCTATCTATCTATCTATCTATCTATCTATCTATCTATCTATCTAGGCCAAAATGTGCCACTAGGTAATAATTCTCTATACCAGCAGGTGGCAGTAGTCTGTATTCATCATTCAAAAAGGAAGAGCAGAAGAAGACGTACGACTGTAGCTTTTACTTACTATTTTTTATACCACTCTCGCTCACCACAGACAGTTTGTAGGTACTTCTAGTCGAGAATATTCCTGATAAGAGGTTTACTAAGCTGAACAGCTAATCTGAGCGGTCTCTTAAACCGACAGGTCCACCACCACCACCACTAGTCCAACTAGTGTGGGACACACCACAAAAACCAGGCTCACAGACACTCACCAACTGCTCACCATTGGCAGCTTGGTGTGCCACGGCTGTCCTGTTCCCTCTCACCTTGCTGACGGTGATGACCCCCTCCTGGGTGTCTTTGTCAGTGGAGATCTCGAACATGTCCATGCCATCTCCACTAATGATGGTGAAATACATCTCAGCGTTCCTTCCGATGTCTCTGTCAGTGGCTTGAATTCTTCCAACTGTAGCCCCAGACTTGGACAACTCAGGAACTCTGAACTGGTAAATACCTGGAAACACACAGAAAAGCACCAGCAGTCAGCTGCATGATGATCTGATGTATCTGTCTTATTATGTCGATTCATCTGAGAAACTCTTTTTTTAAATCTCCTGCTGAACAGTTAACATTTTTCCGTCTATCGAATTCTAACCATTCATCATTCACGCATCATAAGACCATTTTGCAAATTGTTATCAATGTGTTTAAAGACATCACATATAAATACTTGGATTTATCGTCTACATTAACATTGACAGTGGAATATTATGACTGCAGAAGAACTAGATGACTGTGGGATTTATGCTACTGTTGTTCCATCCATTTATTCTCATTAACTATGCACAGCTACATTTAGAAAAATCTGCCAAAACCAAAGTTGACAATGCAAATCACACTGCAGAGGGTCTTTATATTATACATGTGTACATATCAGTTAGAGGGAGTCATGTGAGTCTCTGCTTGCTGACATTTGTGTCTGGTTGGGAATAAATCTAGTTCAGGACCTGCCAAATTACAATACACTTATGTTCTGAGTTAACTGTTACAGTAAGTGGCACATGTGTTCTAACATGGGTACAGTAATTGTATCAATAAACATATTAAGAGCTGAGAAGCTGTGTGTAGTGAAAAGTACTTTTCTTTCAGCTATTGAGTGTCTGAATCATTGCCGCTGACAGAGTCTGAATCAGTGGATCAGTTATACACTGTGACATGACGCTTATGAGTGACAGAGCTGGTGCACAAGCAGCACGCTTTGTTTTCACATTTGTTTTTGTGGAGCAAGCTCTCAGTGTTGTTTGGAAAATTAAACTCTGTTAGTACAATTATACATTTGGTGTGTTGAGCAAAATGGAAAATCCATCCAGCCAGATCACTGGCTATTCCCTAGTAAAAGTTCTTGAGCAAGGCTCAAACAATCAGAGAAGTTAATTTTGTAGCTTAATGTAAATTCATAAGACAGTATATAATGTCATAATACCTGAAGGGCTGGGAAGAGAATTGCAGTACACCTTTCAAACTGATATTTAAATGTAGAAATTTGAATTATTTAATGAACTCCTCCATCCATTATCTTTACCACAAATCCTTGTTGTATCTTGTGATTTGCTCTTTGCCACCTTTAAATGCTGGAAGGGGTAGATTCTCTCATGTAATCCCTCTCATGGTTTCTTTCTCCATTTCTTCTTGTTTCTTGTTGTCCACTTAGGCAGCTGCCTAATGTGGCCTTTTGGGGCCTTTTGAGATTGTCACTGGAATTAAGGGCTGCACAAATAAACATGACTTAACATAAAAGCCAGACTATCGCCACCTGAGTCAGTAAGTAGACGCTGGTATTTATCAAGAAGCGTATAAATCCAGCATGTCATATGGTGTAAGTCAGGGCACAGCAGCTGCAGCCTGACTCAGTTAAGGTGGAAAATACCAGGGACAGATGCAGCACATAAACTCAAACAAAGACATCAAGAAAGTTTGTTGCTCATTGGAAAAAAACAAAAACAAAACACATGACAGCATAAATGCTGAAAAGAGAAACAATGTCTTTCTGTTGTCTCAGAACCTCATAAAGAAGGTTAGACAGGTAGACAGCAAGAACAAAAGAAGCATTCTCAGCCCTCCCCCCAGAAAAAGCAGAGTAAATGCTGATGGAAGACAGGCGCTAGAACAACATCACTCCACCAGACTGCTGACAATCATTAAAAGAAGCATTTCAATGTATTTTTCGGTGAGCATGATATGTCCTTTTGTTCTCTGGAATAAGTGCTAACACTGTGTTTTGCCATCAGTTAGTTGCTGAGGAGAGCTGCCCACTGCCAACACTTTTCCTTCTCATTGTGAAACAAACACAGCCTCTGCCTGCATGAAAAAAAAACAGGCTCCACTGAGTCACTGAATGGAGTCCAAGCACACAAACACACCTAAATGAATGCAAATGAGATGTCACTGTGCTATATGAACCTGAGGCAGTTTCATATCAGGATACCTCCATTACTCACAATGTGTGTGTGTGTGTGTGTGTGCTTACACTCAATCTCTAAGATCTGGTGGTGTGTGTAAAGCATTTGAGTGAGTAATTATAAGCTGCTGAGACACAGCAGGCGTCATACACCCTGGCAGCTAGACAGTACTCAATCTGCCACTGTTTTGGTTATTTTGTGTGTGCGTGTGTGTGTGTGTGTGTGAGAGAGAGAGAGAGAGAGAGAGAAATAAAGGTTGTGCTCATGTGTAAACTGTGCACATTGGAGTTCAGACCCTTTTATTTTTTGATTATTTTTTGCTTGCTATTGACCAGCAACATAAAAAACACATGGACAGAAAATGGACATGTGGTTTGTTGTTGCTCTAAATACTTAAAAGAACAGGTGATATTAAATATTTCTATATTCACTATTAAACACATAATTAACAAATGAACTCAGAAGAAAGGAAAATTCTTCTAGATATTTTCTCCTTGTCATGAGGGTGCAGTGGGAGTCTTCTGACTGACTGAACACCTGACCCAGGTCATCAACTGTGGTCTGGGCAGGACAGTTGGAAAGCAAACAGGGCAGTGGATGCTGAGGGTTTGGGAACCCCTGACGTAGCTTTTAGCTTGTTTTACAGTCTTCTTGTTTCCCACTTACTTATCATAAACTGTTAAAAAGAACTCAGCTCCTGAAAAGGCTGTAAAATCAACAACCAAGCTTTTATTTGACCTATAAGATCAGATTTATTTCTGTGAGATTCCTAAATTGAGATCGACATAGCTGAATTACTTAAAGCAAAAAAAGGCGTCTCATTGATGGCTAACAGTTAAATTTATCAGAGATCTATCAGAAACAAAGATGTTTTATTACAAACTTGAGGCAAAAGTCAAACCAAAGATCCTCACACTGCACTGACAGCTGCTAGTGAATTTAACAGATCAATGTTTGATTCTAATAGAGGTCTTCATCAACTGTTTCCTATTTGAATTAAACAGCCTGCAGTCACAGTGTCTAGTGGTCAGCAGATACATAGACTTTATGTATGAGATGAGGAGACCTAAGAGTGTGTTAAACTTTACACAATTTCAAATGCTACTATAAAGCTAAATGCTACTGTGTGACACTGTTTCTTACAGTCGATTAAAGCTAAATGCTAATTTGTGCTTGGTGGGAGACATTAAGACGCTGCAAATATCTCTGTCCATATTGAAACAATGCAACTGTACAAAGATACTTTGCTATAGCAGTGCTTTTATTCTATATTTATGTACATACATCTTTGTCAAACAAGTGAGAGCCTGGTGAGACCCTGAAGAGCCCAGAGGTAGAGCAAGATTTCATCTCCACTCTGCTTTCTTTCTGGCTGGTTGGAGATTGTGTTGCCTCCTGGATCTGACACCGACAGCACTGATTGGAGTCGTGGTGTGAAGTGAAATGAACTGACGTGCGTGGACTAAGGTGTGTGTATGACTGTGTGCTCTATCTTTGTTCTGACCTTCAGACTGAGGACAGCGGACAGGAAATATACAGCATGTAATGGGCAGATGGTATGCACATTGGTAGCAATACAGTACAAGGACGTGTGTGTGTGTGTGGTAACTTAAACAGAATGATAATGCCACATGCAATCAGCAGGTTCGAGGGTGATCTCATTTTACACACTGCGCTGGAGATGGAAACAGCGGGTGAATGGGTGCTAATGGTGGGCGAAGAGAAGGAGGGAGATACTGACACTCTGATATAAGTGAATTGGATTGAACGAGGCAGAGATAGAGAGGGAGAGGGAAAAACAATTAGAAAATGAAGAGGCGGATACAGAAAACCACAGAGCCAGAGAATGAAGGGGAGGAGGTTCTGCCTCCATGTCAATACATGATGATTAGACAAAAGAATGACTGACGTGATCAAGACCAACAGAGCAGAGAGGACCTCACTTTTTTTACGCTAATACAGACACTGTTCACTGCTGATGGACACACACACGCACACACACACAAACACACACACACATTACCACAAGGCGTTACAGCGTCTTGCAGAATTTGCACCAGATGTTCTTATGTTCACACTCCTTTACAGATCTACTACTAACTTGATAAGCAGTGAGCTAAACCCAACTACATCGCACAAACTAGTCCTGACAGTCAACAGACAGACATTAACGCCTTCTTGGACAGGAGTGTTCAGAAAAAATATTAAATTGGAACGTCTGCAATTCCAGGACTACTGGGCAAACTCCATGTGTCGAGGAAGATCATGTGATACGTCTGAAAGCTCCAGAATAGCTAGTAAATGGACTTTTGTGGGGTTGTTTCATCAACTATGTTTTCTATGAAAGCACTTTACTGTGAACACAAATACAATATATTATCTCACTGTCCTTTTGTGTTACTGAATCATACAAAAGTTTCAATATTATTTGTCCATGTTGAGATCTACTGCATCTCTGAGCTTTCTGTCTCCATCACAGCAGGGCCACAGTACCTTGCTGAGGGGCCTGAGGGCAAAACTAAAAGGTTTCTCTCATTCTGTCACATATTCTGTTGGCCTTACGTGTTTATCAGGTATTGAGTGGAAAGCAACTACACATTAAGAAACGATCCAGTAATGTATCAAGACCAAAGAGACCCTCAGCGTTAGTTAAAAATGCAGGGCCAACGTTATGGCCCTTGTCACTTCAGGTTATATTGTGCTTCAGTAGAGAACAGTCCCAAACAAATTTACAATTCAACTAATTACCACAAACTAATTTCCACACAGCAAAGCTTTGGACCCCTTGAGGGTAATTTCTCCAGCGCCCATAGCACTGAACAGTGACATTTTTAAAAATCAGCAGCAACACTTTTTCAGAGAGAGTTCTCTTGTTACTCTGGATACTTCACTGAACACGTTGCAACTTTACATGGAGACTATTTATTGAGCTAAAACCAGCTTCATCAAACTTGATACTGAAAGGTTAAGATGATCCAGAGTAACTAAGTCAAACAAAACCAACACTATCTACTCTCTCTAAACCATAGGTTTGAGATGTTGGTGAAATGGCCCTTTTTAGAGAAATTTAATATTTGTGATTCACTGATCACTGTACTCACCAGTGATGGTCCTACCTTCAGTGCAGCATTATAGTATCTAATATGTATTATCGCATCAGGCCTATAGATTAAGTTTCACTCATGAACATTAGATGGCAAAATTAGACTGGCTAATTTAACACTTAGAATTAATTAATGAACTATTCAGGATCCATGAAAGTATTTATTTGTTTATGTATTAGTACTGACCATGGGCGATCTGTTGCCATTGGAAACAGTGCCACAGTATTCAAATGATTTTTTGTTCCCTCCTTGTAGAAGATGGGTTCACAGGAGAGGTGACTGTCACTCAGGTGAAAGGAAGACAGCAGTCATTTGATTATAAAAACACTGTCAATGTCACTTTAAACGGACACGCTGCTGATTTTACACATCAAGTAGAGCGTACCAGTCATGACAAGTACTACTACTACTATCTTTTTACAGTATGGCTTCGTAGGGAGTGCTCCAAAGTGTGAAAAAATTGCACATGCACCACTTCTTTAGTTGGACTAAGAAGTAATATGAAGATATTAATTGACTATTTCCTGACATCTGAATGATTAGCTGATTATTCTGAACCATAACCTACAATAATTTAAACCATAATAGAAATGCTTGTGAGTGGCAGCCCCAACTATAATCTGGGGCCAAATTGGGAAAGTATTTCATGATTAGACAGTGCTGTTGTTGAATCTACAGCCTGTCTCTTCCTGACACACTGCAACAGGGGAGAACACACAGAGATTCTGCTGCTTGGTACAAAACATGTTTACAGTGGGACTGTCCCTGTGATTAAGGATTAATTAAGTTTAATTAATCAGGAGGAACGCTTTCGGGAAGAATTAATGTTACTTGGACAAATTCTCCTGAAAGGACACACACAGCTGGTGAAATCGTTTTCCACAGAAAAAGTGTTTCATTTCTCCAGCGGAAAGTGCTAGGCTTTGAATGGATAAACACGCTGGGAGTGAATCGTGCTCCCGCTGTGATGGACGGATGAGTTATAGAGATAGTTAGAAACTTCATTAATTCTACTGCTACCGTATGTAGTGCAGCAATTTCTGGCCCCTGACATGTGAGCTGAGCACAATGATTTACTGCTGTGAACAGTAACTGGGAGCAGGAAAAAAAGTCAGCAGTGAGCAGCAACTTTTGCGTTCATGCTGAACGTTGCATTTATGGGTTTATTTACGAAGCGACATATTGTCATCCATCATTTGAATCTGCTTAATAGAAAAACAGTCTTCCAGTTTCTTGATAAACCTCTGTACCTTTTGTAACTGACTAATCCAAATCTTCAGCACCTTTGGATCCCATTCCCTTCCCCAACAAGTTATCCTAACTTCAACGATTCATCTTGAAACACTAACCGTCTTCTTTCCAACAGCTGTTCCCATTGTAGAGCACCTTGGATTCTATCCATTCATTGAAACACATTTCCTCCTCGGATGTTGGACGTTCATTCTTGGCCTGGCTGGCTTTTAATCTCTAGACCTCCTCTCTATCTTCTCAACCACAAGTGTCTTGGCTTGAATGCTGAACCACAACTGGGTTTACCTTGGACTCCACACTGTCACTTCCTGTTTGTCATCTCTCTTCTCTGCTGTCATGCCACCGTGCAGTTTGGGGGTTTTGGCTCTCTATCCCAAACTGCCTGGTTGATTGGGCTAATGGGCTTGGATGAGGCAGCCCATATAGAATCTCGGTAACAACCGAAAAGCTTGAGCCAATTTTTCTTTCCTGATCTTCAGCATCCCTACTGAGACTTGCAGCACACTGTTTTGGGGAGTTTGAAATGACAGCAAAGCAGCGGATTCCAATTTCAACTTGAGCTAACGTGACTTAAAACACTCTGTGCAGCTGTCACAAATCTGAAAAGGTCTGAATCAATGAGCAAAGACAAATTCCCTCATGCACCACTATCTTAACACTGTTTGCTCCACTTACACAACTAGAGAGTAACAGTAAGAAATTAAAACCAGCAGCTGCTCCTCGCACATGAGCCAACATTTCCATTAGTATCCACACATTGTGCTGCATTATAAAATCCATAAAATCTCACTTTTCTCATTAATGTTAAGATATTAAAGCTTTCACAAGGTCGCTTGTTGTGTGTTAAAGGTGTTTTTGTGACTTTGCCTCTAGTTCTCATTTTTTAATATAATGTACTGTGCTGTCATTTGAATGCAAGACCTTATTGATTCCTGAGGGGAAATTTGATTTGTGGATATAAACTCTGTGACATTTCAGTCATTCTGCTGTTGTGTTTCCACATTCTCTCTGTTCTGTCTGCAGCCAACTAAGTGTTTTTCAATTTAAAGTTGACAGAAGATGTTAAAGGTTAACTGAAACAATCTCACAGAGAAACTTTAGCACACGCGGTTACCTGCATTTGATTCCTGTGGGGAAATTGTTCATATTTAACAAGGTATGGAAAAACATAACCGTTCTCCTGCCCTTTAATGCTCAGCTCCATAATTAATGCATGTGTGTGACTCAGTGTTTCATCATCTCTCCTCTTTCAGTGTCTTACTCTGAGTGAAGCGGGGAGGGTTATCGTTGACATCAGTGAGAGTGATGTTAACCACCGTGGTCCCTGTGAGCCCTCCTCTCTGTCCGGCCATGTCTTTGGCTTCGATCACCACCTGGTAGTGCTCCCTCTGCTCGCGGTCCATGTCCCCAGGACCCAAGGCTGTCCGGATCAAACCTGAACAGACATAACACTTGTGTTTGAGTTCTGCTCTTCTCTTTTCTCCTGCATCATGCTAAAGCTCATACAAAAATCACAGTTCTTGCTGTTTCCAATTAAAATGTATTTCTTAAGGTGAGATAAGGTTGACCTTCTCTACTAAAATATGAGTATTTTGCTCCTGTTTCTTTTGTGCGTGGTTGAGAGAAGAGCCTGCCATCTGTTATACTCATGTTTAGTTTTTTTTTTTTTTCAATCAATACACAGCCTGTTACAAATGTCCTTCAAATAAAATCAGGCACATCTACAATGGTATTTCAAAGCATCTGATAAGAATGCCAAAACCACTTTCATTCTTGTAAACACGTCTGGACTTACAAATCATTTGGTGCAAATGTTAGTCAAACATGTTGGACAGAGGTGCACTGAAGTCGGTCTGAAATAGTTGTTTTTTCAATCAATTTTAGCAGAGTAAAAAGAGAAATCACGTGCATGGACAGCTGACAAAAATAATAAAAAAATAATGGTCATTCTGGGCCTTTGGAGGTCATTTAAAAAAAACAACAACTCTACTGCAACATTTACAGGAGGTTACTCATTCATTGATGTGTTTTTAATATTTCTCAACCAACAACAGTAGCCTATGGTACAGATGAATAAACGTAACCACACTGGAGATGGACAGACATTAACAGTGAGTAAAGGCAAATCATTGTTGGCTTTAGTCTCTGTAAGGGAAGTGTCGAACGTCTGGCTTTTATTGTGAAGAGGCCACTTGAAAAACAGGAAGGATGATATGCTGGATGAATACATGCAGGCCAGTCTTCTCTTCTCCTCTCAGAAAGAAAGCAAAAAAAGTGCTCAACTATATCTTTATGTATATCTAAAGTGCCATTAGCTCTTAAGCCATAAATTTGCAGCTCGCTTCAATACGATTGTTGTTCTACACTTTCTGCTTGAGAAAACATGCTCTATCATTGTTACTTATTCCACAGCCAGCAGTAATCTGACCATGGCCCTGACTTCTCTGTTTGTTAGAAAAAAAGAGATGAACAGAGCGAGGGAGATTACTGTGCTGATTATCTAAATGGATGGCTGACTTTTATTTTTCTATTTACAGAAAAACTACATAAGATCAGGAAATGGCTGAGCTGAGCTATGGTTTTATTTTATCGCAGCAGATACTACAACAAACCCATTTTCTTATTTTCTTCTTCCAGTGTAGTAGGAGCATAAAATGTGCCGAGTGAAGGTGCACTGAGCGTGTCTTTACTTTTCATTACTGGTTCTTTCCAGCTTTTTATGCAGAAGAAAACAGATGTATTGGCTTAAAATGAAATATGGCGGTGCTACAAAGAAGAGCAGCCTCTTCCCGGTACCTGAGACGCACACTGTTTACTCAAATTAAATTCTGCCGTTGGTGCAGGCGCTGGTGGAAAATATCAGCCAGAGAATCAGATAAATTGAAGCAGATAAAATAAATATGGAGGAGTGAGATGCAAAAGTGGCACTGGTAAGAGAAAAGTGGAGTTTAAAGTCAGCAACTGAAAATGATTTGCTCACAGTATTTTAGTGTGAGTGGTTTAGTAGTAAAAACGCTATTTCAGGCCACCACTTTCAGCTGCATTCAGTGCACTACTGTTTCACGCACATCTGCATACAGATACCTTTCTGTGCTTTTTTTTGATAGTTGATTAAATCACATGTTTCAGGGAAGGAATTAAACAAAAGAGCCGTGTGAATTTATGGGACAAAGAGTTTGAATTGAGCCCTGAACCTGTAAGAGTGAGCATCTTTAAAAGACTACTCTATTGATTCATCATGCACAGGTAAGACACAGCAGACCTTTGGGTTTGAGTAATACACAGAATTATTATATTTACAAGACTTAGTTGGATTCATATTTAAAGGATGATTCTCTCCCAACATACCCGTATTTGGGTCCACAGAGAAGTAAGGGTGTCCCTGGCTGATACTGTAGACGAGTTTGGCGCTGTTCCCGTACATACTGTCATCAGCGTCTGTAGCTGTCACCTGGATGACTGACGTACCTAAGAGATTCACATTCACATGGCTGTTGCTGACAAGTATCACAACAATCTGGGTTATCTCTGAATGATTAGGCAACGATTTAGAAAATTACACATTATCTGCAGGTTCATACAAATACAGAGTAAACTCGTGCTGCAGTGAAGAAGTCCAGTGAGAGTCCTTACCGATATCAGACCTCTCAGGTACACTGCCAGTGTAAACCTCTTGGCTGAACTGAGGCTCGTTATCGTTGATGTCGTGGAGTTTGACAATGAACTCCGTCTCTGGCTCCAGCTTTTGACCTGTCCTTTTGTTGACCACTGTGGCTCTGAGGATATAAAAAGCCTTTTCCTCGCGGTCCAGGCGGCGGGTGGCGTGCAGGTCGCCATTATTCTCATCTATGACAAAGATGGTGCCGGCCCCCTCGCCAGAGAGGACGTACTTGACTAAGCCATTGCCATGATCCTGGTCTGACTGGAGCTGCAGATGGACACACATATTTAAGTGCTTAATTATCATCCACTGAGTGAACATTATGTAAAAGAGCTTGAACATCCTACGTTTCAGTGACATTACAAGATGCTAATTTTTCCTGCTATCTGCAAACCTCGACATGTATTTTCCAGCACTTTTACTTTTGTTGTTTTCTCTTTTTCACAAAAAATATATCAACTTTATATAAAGATAATTATGCAGCCAATTTTTTACATTTTTCGTATCTGTACTGATCTATCATACAGAGCTATTTAGGTGAAGGATTAATTATACAGTACATTTTATTATTTAGGGAAACAATAGATCTGCATGGTGGAAGGGATGTGGTAGGATCCACACATGGTTAATACAAACATATGTACAATCCTACATTGTATCATGGTTCTTCAATCATTATTTTTGTTGAATCTTCAAGCTTTTGGTGACGGTGATCAAAGAATTAGCTATTTTATTTGTTGTCAGAAAACACCTACACATAATCTCACCTGTATTACTGGCTCAGAAAGCTCCAGATGAGAAAACATAAAATATTTGCACAATTTCAAATATTTAGATACCAACAGATTTGAGTCATCAGTAATAGGAAAAAAGTAGCTATGACCCAAGAGAATGAATTAATGTTGAGGGGACACCTTTGTTCAAGTTGGGTAAAGGACACTGCAACTCCTGCAAATAATTCTTTGTGAATGCTGAAGAGATGCAGTATAATGCTCTTTATTTGTTGAGAATTCAGTCAGTCCTTTCATTACTTACTTTTCATTTGATGTGCACATGATTATTTTTCTTCCATGTCCTGTAGCTACTTAGTTTGAGTCTAGGGACCACTTTTGGGAAAGTCACAATTTATGACTTGATTCCTTGAAAACTTCACCCCCACACTATTTATAGGCCTCCAATATACAGGGAGATTCTCCAGAATAAAAACAACAGTATTTCTCATTTTCTCAAATTCCTTAATTGACCTACAGTATTTTTTTCTGACCTCTTGTGGTCATGTGGATCATAACTCAGTCAGAAGCAAAAGAAGAAGTAGTGAAGTAGTATTTCTCCTTTTCTACTGACAGTTAATGTTCATTACTTAACCAAGACCTTAATCAAGTCATATTATGCATTCTCAAACCCCCTGAGCAGAGGGTGGTCAGACTGGAAATGGTAGTGGTTCAGTTTCGATGGTAATGACTTGTTTAATTAGGACGAGTGAGAATAGGACTGTCATTAACACTATGTGTTATATGTTACATCTCAATTTATCATACACCTTACACAGACACAGCTGGTGCTACACGGAGCCATTTCATTGTATTCTACTTCATCAGTGGACTGAAACGAACTAATGCAAAGAAGCCGGTGCTCATTAATCAGCATTACTGTGCTACTGAAGCATGTGTAATTCTACGTCTCTTTTACTCTAAATGGACCTGAGAGACATGGTGAATTTTATCCTGATGGGACAGACCAGTGGATCATGACGATGGTGGTGGTGACAGGTTTGTATAAGATGAAGCACAGAAGAGCAAAGACAGAAACACAAAAGAAAGTCCAAGAGTCAGCTCCAGATTGAAACTAAACAAGAATCTTCTAAAGGCAAAAGCTATGGTAGAAAATGAAGAGACAGAAGCAGAAAGCCGGAGTTTGTGTTGTGCCTGAAGGAGTAAACATCTATCAGATCTGCTGCTTCTGCTCTGATACCTGCAGCAACAACCTGGCTAGCTCCCTCTCGCGCGCCTCAAATCTCTCAACCTCAAGTGGCTCGCTGTTCACCTTTCATCCCTTCATCCCTGTTTACTCCTTCAGGCCAGGTGTTAGGGTGAAGCTTTGATTATACATGTGTGTGTGTGAGAGAGGAAGAGATAGAGAGTCGTTATAGCTTCTACTTTCCCCACTACCTGTGGAATGTGTAAACTACTTATAAACACTGACTCTAGATAGATTTACGTCTAATATTTTCCTCTTACAAAACATCTGATCCAAATAGATTCAGACGGTGTTTTCTACCTGTTAGATGACAGGTATGATCTAATAACAGATTTTGCTGGTTTCCTATGAGGCAGCCCTTCATCAGAACTGATTTAACGGGTTCTATTTTCATGCTTGTGTTGTTGAACTTGCATTTTTTTGCATCCCACAGATGTTATTTCCATGACGGTTTGGTCTCTTGATGATTCACCGTGCACCCCAATGGGAGCGTGAAGGGTGTGGTGATGCCAATCCAATGGGTTTTTGTGCAGACAAATCGCTGTGCTACTGTGCCCAAAAAATAACTGTTCCTTCTTTCTTCCTCTCATTGGGTGTCAGTCTAAAACACTGGGTAACTGGAGATATGGTTGCATGCTCTATCTTCTTTTAAATGAGTCTGGCTAAAGACTCTGACTAAAGAAACTAGGTTTGATGATGTGTTGGAATGCTCCTTTAATACCATTAGAACAGAGCTGATTATGACAATAGGAGCTTTGGCTTTTGCAGGAATACATCAGGGACCAGAGGACTTCTCTCTTCTACCAAACCTCATTTACAGTACAGATATATTTATAGGGACTTGGCAAATGCTGTAGTTCTACATCATGGATGTGAAATCACTTCAGTCATTCACCAAACGTCCCACAGATCTATTAGCCATCATCCACGACTGCAGCGTGGCTCATGTTTTATTCATCTACCGACTTTTCATGTTATGGAATCTGCAGCTAATTATGTGGGGGTTTGCTAAAAAGAGAAATAAAAGAAGCACCACGAGCTGTTCATCACAACCTCTCTGACTGGGTCAGCTTCGGAGTGTTCTGGCCTTAAAAACTCACTTTCCTGCCCATACCAATGAACCTCGATGGAAAACAGGAATGCTGACTCACAGCCTCTTCTTCTTCCTCTTCAAAAAAAAATAAAAAATCTGAATCTGCAGACTTGGCTGGTTGGAGTTTTGCTGGGTTGACAATGAGAGGATTCTCCTTTCAACTTAATATCTTTGTCCCCACAGAAGTCCCGTTCCTCTGAATTAAATAAAAAAGAAGCTACATGCAAGGTCTGCTTAAGCTGTTGATTGATCCCAATGCAGAAACCCTTTGACTTTTGGATAAATTCTACTCTTCACAGGAGGGCTTCATGCTCCACATACTTAACAATTGTTCTGCCCAAACATTCTGAAAGTTTTGTCCTTCTTCACCTTCCTGGGCATTGATATCAGAATAAAAATAAAAACAACGAGAAAAAAAACGAACATAAAGGTAACTGAAATGACCTCTCAATCGACAATCAGTGTGGAAGAATGTTTGTGTGATCGGTGTGTGACGATGCTAGTCACCAAGCTAATCAGTCATCTGGGATGCATGTGTCCTCCTTTCATCTTGTTATAAGTCAACCTAAAGCATCTCCAGTCTGAGCTATCTCTGCTAATCTACCGTACCTTTTGCCCAGTGACAGCTGGGATCAACTCCAGCATCCCTGTGACTCCTAACAGGATAAGCTGCTTCCATAATAGATGGATAGATGGTCAGATGTCATGACATCTAGTCCCCAATATAAACCAAACCAAAACCACTGCTCTAAACTTCCACACATATGTTAGATCCTGTCTTTGAAGGTGCTTCCCACGGTGTCTGTGATGCAGATTATCTGTTCTTAATTTTTAGTCTCCAAGCTTGGGCTCAGATAACCGGGTGACTGTGACATGATGTGTAGATCCCATTCAAATGAAGGAGGATGACTGGCAAATGAATGACAGAGACTTCCTCTTTCTCTATGTGAACGGTGTGCAGTAATTGCATGTGTGAAACAAATACTGGAATGCTGCTGTAAACTGAATTTAAGTGATTCCTCTAGTGGAGAATAATGATTTTAATAAAACTTCAGAGTCTGTTTAGGCTGGACGTGCTGTTGGTGGATGATGGATGATTCTGGGAACAACCAAACAGCTTTAAACAGAATTTTTGCACAACTATGATGAGACTGAGGGGATAATTAGGCTCTTCTACACTTGCACCACCTTTCAAAGACAGCAAAAAGCAATTTTTTCCCCTCAGGGTCTTCCTGGCACACTGCTGATAACCCCCCACTTAACCACATGCACGCACAGACACACACGCACACAAAAGACAGCATTGCAAATAAGCAGCGTGGAGGTTTGGGTCACACTTCATCTGCCTGGTTCTGGTGTATGAACAGTAAGAAGTGTGTCACTGAGGCTACACAGCAACAAAACCAGATGCTGTAGCTGTGTGGTCTCAGCCTGTGTCACTGAATCTAATATATATAGTAGATAATCTTCAGTGCCATAAAAACATTTTGAGCCACTATACTCCACATAGTGCGTTTTTTTCCCCAAATGTTCCCCTACTGTCCAGCTTTTTTTTCCTCTTCACCTCTGCGAGGGATTATCTTGGAAAATTCAGATGGTATTTTTTCCCTCTGCCCATGAGCCACAGGAATTGTTGAACAGATTGTTGAGCAGATGCAGTGATAATTGCAGCACAAATGCAGGGTGAGTGTTGAATGGAAAGTGTATCACAACTCAACACTAGCAGCTTTAAGAGAAGTAAGGACAAAGGTGAAAATGTCACTGATCTCACTCAACGTTAATTTAGATTCATATGCTGTGCTGTTTTTTTGTTCTTTCCTTGTTGCTCTAGCTCCTAGTGCAATGAGGTTAGAATCTTGATTATTCAGATCCCTGATTTGTGATTGTCTGCAGTGGTGCAGGTGTGTCTTTGTCTCTTCCAAAACCAGCAAATCTTTTGTCATTTCAAATCGACGTAATTCAGAAGCTGAGGATAAACTTAGTTTGGTGTCTGGCTGTGTGGACTGTTGCAGCTACCACTCTGTGACTTTGTTTTCCATCTCATCACCAGTAAATGGAAGACAAGTATAACAGTAATCAGGCCATCAGGACGCCAACAGATCCATCTCCATGACAACTGACCAAACTTCATCCACCGATTAAGACCAAGTGACATGTGATTGGAAAAACAGTCTAGAAAGTGGGCATTTACAGTGAGTTGGACATGCCAAATATCTGTGATAGTTGTATGATGTACTGAACACTCCATGGCAGATATGCCAACCATCATCAACTGAAAAGATATTGTCAGTAGATGTAGAAAGAATTTAATCTCAGCTTGTCCTTCATTTAAGGTCCAAATAAACTGCCCCCAGTGGCTTTAATACAGTTGTTTGTCTAGTATTGATATATTACAGAAACCAGTTTACATAACCACTCTATCAGTTGAAGTCTATTTCTTTTATTGAATGAATCACTATTTCCTGGATTATTTCAGTATCAAATATTACCCTTCAAGCAAGTGTCCAGCTGTTTATGTCTAACTGAATGGAAATCAGCAGTTTATGTCTTCACTTTCCTTCCTTGAATCCTGCACCTCTTAGTCTTCTTATAGATGACCCTCAGCTGTTTTAGTTCTTTCATGCTGTTCTTTTTTAAACACCTTTTGTGTGAAAAATGTTCACATTGCAGAACCTACATTTCCTGTTTCTTCCCTTCTTTCCTCATTTCCTCAGCTTCCCTTACTTCTCTTCCCCCTCATTCTCTGCCTTTCCTTCCCTTTCTCCTTGCCTCTATCCTTTTGATCCCTGCTGCCTCTTCTCTCCAGCAGTGTTCAGTCTGATTTGATCTGTCAGTCTGCAGGGCAGCAACACCTCCATGCTTCCACCTAACACAAGCTGACGAAGCCTGCGGACATTTCACCACAGCACATTTTCAGAGCGGGGAATGCTTTTTGGAGTCCTTATGTGTCCCAGATCAGTGTCTCTAATGTTATACTGTACTGCTGGCTCTAATAGTTTTTCATCACATTCATGCTGACAATAGTACCACATTTATTAGGTACCACAAACAAGGCCTAACCTGCCTATTGTTTTGTCGAACTTTATTGAAAACCTACTTTTTGCTTTTATCTTCACTAAAGAACATTGCAATCTCAAAGGCTGATGATAATCTTGCATTGCACCGTGCGCGCAAAACTACAATACAGTGTTGTGGCTAACTGGATCAAATGTATTTATTAATCATAGGAATAATGGACAAAACTATGAAATAAACACCCAAGCGATGTCATTTGACTTTTGGATGAACATAGTTGACTTGTGAACACAAAGGCTCAGCTCAGTCGTCGTTACTGGTTTTACTGGAGTAGTTTTTTTCAGTCTTGCTATTCTGAATACTGTAGATGCTGGGGTTCAGGTCCTAGATGTGGAGCTGTGGAGGATCAGTGAATTTACCTTAGTCCTAGAACAGTTTGATATGTATTGTCTGTATTGTTCCTACATGCAACAAGATGATATCAAGATTGCATCTTAAAGTAACATACAGTATTAATGTACATATTAATAAATCAGATCAGGGTTGCATAAATACTCTGCACTGGATGTCTGCGCACTGTGGTATCACAAATAAAAACATGATATGAATTTTTGCCTAACCATATTGTTGCCTATGCTAAACACTTCCCCGCTCCCTGCTAATCTGTCTCTAAACCATATTGTTGTCACTGACACATATCTGGAGCACCCAGCAGACCCCCTGCAGTTATGGCAGCACCCCAACAGAGAGAAAAAAGTCTGCTGACTCTGTCTTGCTTCTCTCTGTGTTTACCTAAATCATGACAAACTCTTGTTTGTTTCAAAGCTCACTTTGTTTTTGTGCTGTCAGACAGCAGGTTTCATACAGAGCTGCACAATACCTCGCGGCTACCTCTAGCTACTGATCAAACAGCAACAGCTCTAACTCTCATTACACTACACTGTGTGCTAACTTCACTAATAGGACTACGAGAGGGTATCTACTTCTAGATATTAAACACAGCAGCCAGTTAGATGGAAAATCCCTACATGACCCTACTCTGCACAAGGTAAGTGAACATTATACACAAGTGCAATTTTACATCAGCAAAGCACGTTTCATGTGCAGACGATTTGTTACTTGGTCCTGAAGGTCTTAAACATGATTGATTTTGTAATGTTTTTTTTTCCTTCATATAATTAGTATGAGGTGGTTTGTGTTAATTGTATTCACTTGTGTTTGTCGATAAACGCCAGTCATTCATTCATACTAGTCATTAATTAACATGATCACACTGCCTCTTAAGCAAAACAGAGCACACACATACAATCCGCCAAGTAAAAGCTGTCACTGAGAAAAAAACTGTCTAGACATTACATTTGGCACGACAAGCGGTGTCTTCGATCAGTTATGGCTTATGAATGGCATATACACTAATTACTTTTTTGTTATAGCACAGTGTTGTGCCCCTTTCCTGATTTTTTTTTCATATTTGTCACACTTAAATGATTCAGATCATCAAACAAATGTTAATATTACACAAAGATAACCAGAGTAAATACAAAATGCAGTTTTCATTTATTAGGAAAACTTTAAACAGGTCGTTTATGCTTGAAAATCCTCCTATATGGCTGAATAAAAAACAATTCTGCAAAGAAGAGTGGGCCAAAATTCCTCCACAGTGATGTGAAAGACTCATTGCCAGTTATCACAAATGCTTGATTGCAGCTGTTGCCGTCAGGGGTGACACAACCAGTTTTAGGTTTAGGGGTCAATTACTTTTTCACATAGGGCCAAGCAGGTTTGGGCAGTGTTTTACCATGAATAAATTCATCATTTAAAAACTGCATTTTGTATTTACTCAGGTTATCTTTGTGTAATATTAGAATTTGTGTGACAAATATGCAAAATAATACAAATTCAGGAAGGGGGCAAATACTTTTTCACAGCACTGTATGTTCCCTATTTGTATGTTGTAAGACGTACAGATAGACATGTAGACAAACAAAATGAAAAACCAACATAAAGTGAGTAAGTTGTTGAGCCAATGAGAACTCATGGAAGTATCTGGATTTTTTTTATCTTTCTCCTTTTGCCCTT
Organism: Sandelia bainsii; assembly: GCA_032362345.1. NCBI lineage: Eukaryota > Metazoa > Chordata > Actinopteri > Anabantiformes > Anabantidae > Sandelia > Sandelia bainsii. Next base: position 961,988 of record JAUMHL010000010.1, read on the forward strand.
TTCATCATCTAAAGAACACGTGGACAGCTATGGATGATGAGCTGGATGAATTTGTTAATTTTTAGCCCTTTTTCACGTCTTTCACTTAACATAACATTAACAGTCGGTGCTTCCATTGTCAAAGTGTCTGCTTTTGTTCTCTGCTCTCTTAGATCTTTTCCACTGCAGGAGCTCAGTGACCCGTAACTGAGCTTTCCCCTCTTGTCTAAGGTTCTGCTTTTGTTTCAACTGTCCTTCGCTCGCTTTTGAGACAAGTTCTGGAAGCCAAATTTTGTTCCCTACTCACAAGCCAGTAGTAAATCAAGTTCCAGGTACTTGTGAGGGATGAGGTGGATGCTGGCAGGACTCTTGCCTGTGACTGGCCAAGTGTTAAGCATACTCTCATACTTTAGAAATGGGGACCTCAATAAGTTGACTGTGGGTAAGACAGCCAAAGTATTTATTTTCTGCAAGTTTGTGTTCTGATGGTAAGTGTTAAATTGCTCTTACTGCCTCCATTAGTGGCACATTTTGTAGCATTAACAAGCGTTGCGGATGCAGACTGGATCTCATCAGCTGTTGTGTATGTGCCTTCATGTAAACAGCAAAAGACAAAAGAGATGAGGAAAAAAACACAGTGGAAAAGTCAACCAGCATTAACTACCCTTGCCCTAAAAGTTGAGGTTATGGGAAGCTCCACCTTAAGGGTTGGTAAGCTCCTGTGGTCAAAAAAAGCTAGAAGTGGACAAGCTCCTGTGCTCATGAGGTGATAAAAAGCAAATACAAAATAATCAGTAGTGTTGAGTTCTGGGTCAGTGTATAAAGTTATAGCGTATTGTATGTTCACATAAACCTGAAAGAATATTCAGTGTAGAAGTTTGGAATAAAAACACCAGAAACTAGCACTAAAGCTTCAAAAGGTTGTTAACGGTTTCTGTTTGTGGAAAAGCCCAGTTTATGGACTGCAGTGGAAAAGGGCTATTAGTATCAACATTAAAATGGCACAAACTGAGAAGAGGATGATGATATGATATCTGGGGTATATTTTCCCTTTAAGTTGAAATATAACTGTAGTTATATATAAATAAACATGTTAGATATAAACAAAGTTATATTTGCTAATTATGAAAAAGGTGGAAATAAGATACATCAACAGGATGTTGCTGACGTTAACACATCCACCACCAGTCATTACATACAGGTGTGTACAGTCATCTCTCTGTATGAGAGGTGAGAAAATTCTACACCTTCCTGATAAATTCACTGGCCTTAACACATTCTGTCTTTGTGCCTACCCTGCCATTTCTTCCTGTCAGCCTTCCTGGCTGTGCCTGAATGTGTATTGCTGGGCGACAAACGTCAACACAAGCCTTTATGGTTTGGATGAGCAAAAATATCACACTGTAACAATTTTAGAGGTTCCATTGTTTGTGTTGGGAAAGCTCTTCAGTGTGACAGTGTGAGGAAGCAAAGCTGCAGCAGCGGCGCATTCACTGCTTCACAGAAACTATAGAACTCTGACGCACACCTAAAGTCAACCTAAAATACACGTTCCACTATGTCTGCTTTACGATGTGTTCACTGTGCTGCGCGGAAAGCTGACGTTAAGGCATGCAAAATTTTCATGTGATATCTTTTAAATTATTATTAACTTGGTCTTAGTTTTTGCTTGTGAAAAATGAATTTATTAACAAGTAAACAGGCCTTGCTGTTTAAAACAGTGCTTGGAAGGGGCTGGGAGTGCTAAATTTGGTTTTTATTTCAAGTTGTGCATCATGTAGAACATGTTCATCATTATGGTCATGGATTCTGATTTGTGCGCAGCAATGTGTTGGTGTGATAAGACATACGCCAGAGGAGAAACACGGGACCACTGTGATGTGAAAGCGGATGAATGAAGTTAGCAGAAGAATTGAGTGGAACTCTGGATTGTCACTCCAAACCACATTTTTTACACACTCTTTATTTAAACAATAATTGTAGGAACCCTGTCTTTGAATTTAACATCAGCCACTGTGGCCACAAGTGGGAATGATAAAAATAATGATGCTAATGCTAAAACCTGTTTAAAGAGGAGTCACAAAGTACTGATGAAGTAATGTTAGTTATATAGCAAAATCTCCCTCAGCTTGTCAAAAGTTACCTAACACTAACAACAGTTGGTGAATGGTCAAACCAGACCAGTTACTGCTGCAGCAGCAAAACAATGAGCTTACTGAACCAACCACCTAATCTCACTTTAAATATTCTATTATTTTTATGTACCAATCAACAACAGGGGTAATTCATTATGCTTGCAGGTACAGAAGTCATGAGCAAAATGAGTGTTGAGTGATTAAGCTTAACATAAATTCATATTAATAAAATCAGCAATTTAAGAAAGAAGAACAAACATGGCTGATGAGCGTCTTTCCAACTAATAAAAGATAATTAATTTTATGCAACATTCGATGTAAACAAAAATTGGGAGGCAGCGGCAGACATTTACCTTGCCAATGTACTGGTAGTCACTGCCGGTATACTCCTCCTGCAGGAAAAACTGATTCCACATCCAGCCTCGTCTCACTCTTTTGAGCAGCTTCTCTCCTCCCATCGCTGTCTCCGCTGTCTCTGTCTTCTGCCCGCTCAAGGACAGTGCATCAAGGGACGTGCCCAGACAGAGCCATGCGATGCCCAGTAAGATAGTCCTCATTTTCCCGGAGTGTGGGAAGTACAGGGCGCAAATGTTCTATCTTCCCAGCTGGATTGTCTCGACCTGGGAGACGGATCTATCAGTCATAGTCCTTCAGGTTTTGATTGACGGTAGAGCAGAGCTGTAAGAGATGTAGGCAGACACAGATGAGTGCACGGCTGGGCTAAACATCACAACACTTACGTCCAGATTAAATAAGATTACACTGTGAGGGCAGTTTCTGGACTTCTTGGCACCTGACCTGCTTTATGTAGGAGTATGTAGGAGAACTTCAGTCTTATTGATTTGGAAATGTATGCAAATCAACTTGTGGTAAATAGAAACGCTACATAAACAAACTGCTTCTTAATCACCATTTACTGTTGCAGCACAGTGGTCTTAGCAGTAGGTCACTGGATTTACTGGCCCTGTTCAACCCACACATTTTGAGAAGATTTGTCAAAGCAGCATCAGAATACGTTTACAAGCCTCTAAGTGCATTTTACTGTCATTTAAGAGCAGCTTATGTCAGCTCAGTGAAACACAGCCATTTCCTGCACGCATACAAAGCAGACGGGAACAAAGAGCTGCTTTTTTCTGACCAGCACTGTTTAACAGCTTTGCTTTCGCTGAATGTTCAGCTGTATGTTGAACAGCGTAATGAATGGCAAAGTTTGATTTTGTCATTTCTCTGCCTGTTTATTAGCACTTCAGGGTCAAATGATACACTATATGCTTCACAGTGTATGATTTCAACTAAATTATCTTCGAAAAAAAGAAAACTCCAGTGAGGTGTTGCATCGAGCTCCAGAAAGAGTTCTCATAACCACTCAGAGAGCTGAATCTCCTCTTTATTTTCCCAACAACGAGAGTATTCCCATTTGCTAGTCTCTCTGTAAACAAAGATTTGTTTTTGCCTGGAATAAAGAGGACGAGGCATGAATGCGCTCAGCACTCCCATTGCACCAGCAGTCCAATCATTAGAAACGCACTCAAAGGTGTGTAACAAAAGCAAGAGTTGCAGTCATTTTACTTTACCACAACAAAGTTGGAATTCCATTGAAAAGGCCACAGAGAGAGAGAAAGAGGCTGAAATAAAAGCAGAGACGCAGAGCATTGGTGAAACCAGTGGGAAGATACTAACAAGGTTAAGAAAGATGAAAGATAAGTGGCAAGGCTACGGCTTGAAAAGGCCTTTTATCAAGATGTGTGTTTGGTGAATTATTCATGAATGAATGCGCTTTCACTGATCCTACCTGTAATGAAAAAGATAATATAGAAAAGCTCCTTTTCACTTTTGAACATGCAAATGAAATTCATTGTGCAAATATGGTTTTAATATCTTCAATATTTTAACCAGTTAAAAGCATCAAAGTTTTTGTCACATAGTTTCATGCAGAAAGGTGATTTTGCTCACCTGGCTTGAGATGAAGCTCTATAAACCAATGTATAAGATTAAGATAAAAACAAAACCCTCCTCTTACATCCATCTTACACACAAAAAACTCTGTTTGTGGAAATTCAGGATTTCACTTCATGATTATCAGCGGCTCACTACAAACGTTGGTCTCAACATTGGTAGCAACATCTTTACTTGACCTCTGAATTTCTTATGTAGGGTCCATGACTTTGCAGTCCCTATGCTGTAGATACAGTGTACTGTAGTTTCAACACAGAAGCATAACTCAAGCCTAAGGCTAGTAATAGGTCCTCTTACAAAATAAAGAGAGGAAATAACTGTCAGCATACTGTGTATGATTTGTAGGCATCAGGGGGACTATGACCTCACTCCAAATATTATGTGAATGATGCAATGTGAAAATATTACAATATAATATAAATTTCTGTCATATGCAAATCTGCACCCCTGCAGTAAATATAAAATATTGCCATATATTATAATATATGGCTTGAATTAAATTCATAATTAAATGTTAAATAATCAGGTAAATCGTCATTACTGGTCACATGAGATTCTCTCTTTCACCAAGAGAACACAGCTTTCCTTGGAAGTTGCCTTTACAGGTCAACTGTTCACAGGCAATAACATGTCATCTTCCTCATACTGCAGGGAACAGGTCTGCAGAACCACAGCAGTTAAGGTAAACGTACAGATCCTTCACTACATACACAGAGTGAACATATGTTCCTGCATTATTTCAGGGAAGCATGCTGCGTTCAGCTTTAAATAAACACTTCCCTCAGAAATCACACTGCCCACTAACTTAATGCTTGTAGCATCTTAAAAACACGCCCCGAATAACTGCCTTTGTACACTTAAAAACTGCACCGGATCAATAAATCCATACACATTCACGCTGAAGGGATCTGGAAGGAACGCTTACAAAGCAATTACGACGCTGAAAGGAAATGTGCTTTTATCTTCCCACACAGAGCTCTGTCAGTGTCTTGCTGCAACAAGCAAAAAAAAAAAAAACTGTTCTTTTTTATCTGAGCTACTTTACATACAAACAGAACCAGTTTCATTCTGTTGACAGGGCATGGCAGCACCTTGTTCACACCACATCAGCATCACTGCATTTTAAGAATCAGGAAGACTTCTGGACAATATATAGAGAGGACGTGCTTCTCTGAGGCAACTCATCAAAGCTAAACAGACGGATTGTGGTCATGATCATAAAGTGACTAATCAACTAATTGTACTTAGTTGCACTGACTGTGGAGTGTTTGATTTGAACAGTCCACCGCATCAGTTCACATTTTCAGCACTAGGGTGCAGCCCTGACATGCAACAGTGGTTTTCAACCACCAGTCATCACAACATGAGTGTGGTGACAAGACAGAGGAAGCAGCGTGGTCGAGGCAGTACGATTCCTTTACTCCAATGAAAAGCACCTCAAAAACCAAAAATCTTCATATAACTTCATTGAATGAAACCATGACTTTAAACATGTATATTTTCTGATTTTTGTTATTTGAGTATTTTATGCCCCAAACTGATGAATCGCACACTCACTGTCGCTGTGCTGCATTGGTCCCCATTACGTCAGTGCTTTATGAAAAGGCTTTGATAGAGCCAGGTGAAGAACACGCAGGGTACTGATTGATTCTGGCTTCAATTGGTTTTTAATGAGCCTTGCTGCTCTGTTGCTGAGCCGTGGAAAAAAAAAACTGGAGCCCTCATGTTTTCTGGTTCAAGGGGATTTTCAGGCCTTTTCAGACCCCCAACGAATAGCATGAACATAAAAAGTCCTATTAGGGATCTTCTAATCTATTAAGCAGTAGTAGTGTGTTAGATAATCCATCACACTACGGCCACATAAGCTGATAAGTCTCTATAAGATCGCTGGAAAGATCTGATTATATCCTCCAACACTGCTCATTCTTCAATCACCTAAAGGCCAAACGGCTGCGCACATGCTTCAATTCATGCTGCGTTTGGCGATGCGTTTACGGACACGTTCTACATGTGTGCACTACAAAAGCGTGAGGGCAACTCTAGTGCGCAGCGACAGCCAGTGGTGGAAGAAGTACTCAGAACTTGTACCACAGTGTAGTAATACTCTGTTATAAGTAAAGGTCTTGCATTGAAAATGTACAATTTATTAAAAAGTTTAATTTATTAGCTATTAAAGTAAAAGTTCTTGTTAGTTTTCACACTGTCTAAAATGTAGTGAAGTCAAAGAACAATGTAGCAGAAAAAAGAAAAACTCAAGTGGAAATCATTCAAAATTGTACTTAACTACAATACTTAAATAAATGTGAAAAGTTACTTTACACCGCTGGCGACAGCAAGATGGCGAGTTACGTGTGGACGTCTGTAGAGCATCCGCCCCAACATCACGAACACACACACAGGAGAAAAGCATGAACTGGCCTTAATTGTGTGTGATTATCAGACCGGTTACTACACTGGGACATTTCCAAAATAATCAGCTTTGCTTCATCTTTTACCCAGAGGAGCTTTTAAACGTGATGACAGGACGTCAGTGCACCAGTAACAATGCAACAGTTATTTAAATCTATCAGCAGCTGATCTCGTGCACCATCTGCTCACACAGCTTAACTGCACAAATACAACCATTACAGTAACACAATGTAAACAAAGCAGATTGAGACAGCAGTGATTAGTTCTGTGTGATTACAGGGGGACAGCTAGTAAAGCCATGTTTAGGCCCGTCACTCTGTGGACATGATGGGAGAAAGACTTTTAGAAAAGAAGTGAATATTCATCTAAACCAGCTTCACTGTATACTGTGAGAGAGGAAGCTCCTTCTTTTTTTCATCCTGGGCTCAAAGTTGGTCTGAATGTGACCTTATGCAGCAGAGCAGTGATTTTAGATTAAATATGTTCTATCATAGTATAGAATTGTGTTGTTATGCTGCTTAGCAACAAATATCTGCCTGCATTTTTGGTTTATTTCACATCTACATTAAGTCTTCACTGAAATCCTCCCAGCAAACAAATGTTTTAGCTAAATTCTAAGCAAGCAAAGGTCACTACATTTTCACACCTGAAATTGGAGTCCAGAGCCAAAAAAAGACGTGAGAACATCTGGTTGAGGCAAACACACATTTAGTCTGATCTTTGTTGTGGCTTGTTTGTAGTTTAGAAGTCAGCAGTGGTGGAACAAGTACTCAAATGACTTATTTAAGTGAAAGTAGCTGTGGCAGTACCAGCAGACTGTAGAAATTCTCTGTTCTGTACTTGGTGTGGTTTTACTTAGAATACTAACTTACTTTCCACCACTGGCAGTGAGACTATGTGCTGCACAACAACAATGTACAGTAACTATAAAATGTATTCACCCACCTGAAAGATTTCTATATATACACTACTCACAAAAAGTTAGGGATATTCGGCTTTTGGGTGAAATTTCAGGATGAACCTAAAATGCACTA
>JAUMHL010000010.1:969666-979986 GCA_032362345.1 Sandelia bainsii
CACGTTATTGAGACACTGACATTTTTTGTTGTGGTATACTCACCACTGTTGTTGGCTTTTGTTCCAATAAATTGTTTGAGAAGAGGAAATCACCATTGCATGCTTCTACTTAAATGTCCTACTTTCATGATACAATATCATTGTCAAACTTTTTACGTTTTCCATAAATTTCACCCGAAATCCAAATATCCCTAACTTTTTGTGAGTAGTGTATATTAAACCAATTTGGCTGTCAATGTTCAATGTTGTTAAAAAAAAAAAAAAAAAAAAGGGGGAAAGGTCCAAGTGGGGTGAATAGTTTTTATAGGCACTGTGTGCATTCCGACACAACTGCCATATTGTTCCAGCCGAGGCAACCAAACAAATGCTGCATGTTTCCAGTGTTGTGTAGGAAGCATTCACTCAGAGTAGAACTGTCAATCACGATCCTACGACCTACTTTAAATCATATCTTTCCAAAGCAAATACCTAATGAGCTGTTCCAAAACAATGAGCCAAGCTAAATTTGTTCTACTGCAAAACTGTGATGAAATGGTGACCACTTCAGGTGCCTCCTCAAAATGAACGACTCACTCTGTTCGGTTAAGATGTACAATTAGAAACTGATTCACAGCTGCCAGGGGGGCTCCACACATCACGTGCACTTGCTCTGCATGCTGACAGCAACACAATGCAGCTAGAATTGTGTGGCCTTTTCAACTAAACGGGCGTCTAACTAGGAGCCGTGTATGAGTTGATATGGCCAAAACCATAGTGAGACTGTTTCATCCAGCAGTCGGAGCCAGTTTAGAACAGCAGCCCAGGCCAACATGATATTTCCTCTCCAGCCTCTCCTCCTTTGTCTTTACAAAAAGAATGATAAATGCTCATGACCTTCAGGTGACAATCACAGCGCCTCTCCTCCTGTGTCGCCTCCATTTCCTACTTTTCCTGATGCATGGCTGTGTTAGTGTGTGCGTGCATGTGTGTGTTTGTGTGTGTATGTGTTGCCACCTTGCAGACAGCCACTGAGACCTCTGACAACTCCCAGAGGACCAATTAGAGGTGAAAAAGGGAGAATGTCAGCCACTGAGCAGCTTGTGTGTGTGTGTTTGTGTGTGCGTGTGTGTGTATGTTTGTGTGAGAAGTACAAACCCAGCCACCCCTTTCCATCAGAATAGACCAGCCATCTGAAGCCAGCCAACAGCATCCACACTGCCTGTCCAGCTTTAACTCACACACACTCTTGCTGTCTCTCCCTCAGACACACACAAACTCACAGAACCGTCAGATAGTCCGGTCCCTGGTACTTGGGAGTGTGAAGTCTCATTATGAATAAACCATAAACGAGGCGCAGGAGCTGCACCTTGACTTTAGACACTTGACTACAAGTTTTTAAAGAGTGAACTTTCTCAGGAAGTTTTTTTAGTGATAGCAGGTGACATCTGCTATTTACCACAGAGCAGACATTAGGCACATGGTGTCAGGCAGCCGCTCAGTTAGCCAGCAACAGTCCATACATTTATGCCTTCCTAATCCACGTCAGTCAGTCAGTCAGTCAGTCAGTTATCTTGTTAGATATCCAGTGTTAAGGAGCAAGCAGAAAGAAGCCAGCCAGTCAGCCAGTAACCCAATTTTTGGCTTTGTGTGTGTAAACATCATAACTGGGTTATGATTATGAGAAACACAGATAACTCTCATTTAAATAACAGTTGCATTAGCATGGGACTATCTTCCTGCTTCCAGCTGGAACGCTCACATGTATAAACGCAGACATTTAAAAGTAAGCTAGCTGCTACTGACACAAACCATGGGGATTCATTAGCTATAGAGTATATGTCGTTTGAAATCTACCGGATCTCATGATATAGGCGACTCTGTGGAAATGTAACTCATAATGAGGTTTAGGCTGGCTGGGCCCTTTCTCTTTGCATGTTACATATGGGTACTCTGGCTTCCGCCTGGAAACTAAAGACGAGCAGGTTAATTGGTGGCCTAATTTGCCCCAAGGTGATTGTGAGTGTGAATGATTGCCTGTCTCTATGTGTCAGCCCTGTGATCCACTGGCGACCTGTCCAGGGTGTACTTGGCTCCAGGCCTCCAGCGACAGGATAAGCGGCAAAGATAATGGATAGATGGACTCATAGTGTGTAAATAATTGATCAAAATACTTAATTGCTCTGTTGTAAAAATCACATAAAAATGTGTTTTTCTGCTCTGACGGTCTCATACAGGTATAAACACTAAAACAAAATATCTGATGTTTGACAAATTTAAATACTCTCCTGGTCATCATATCACCCAAACCCAGTTGAACCGGTGTTTTCTGCTTTATCATGTGGTTTTAATGGAGGATAAACTATAATAAAAAATATTTAATACATATACATTGCCTATAAAAAGTATTCATCGCTTTTTTCTCCTTGTACTATTTTTGAGTAATTATTTGTAACTTTTTTGTCAAGAAAATAATTCTGATTGTAAAAAAAACAGGTTACAATCAGTGTTAAAACAGCCAGAATAAAGACTTGAAAGACTTGAAAGAAACTTCTCACCTCCGCACACCTGGCCAAGTGGGTATGACTGTCTTGGAGTGGATGGTTTCAGAGATGAGCACTGCTGAAACCTCATGTGACATGAGAACTTGATGAAAAGTCAGATGATCAATAAACCATGAAGGTCTGTAGCACATGTCATGACAATCTGTGCTGCAGTTTTCACCAATGTGGCCACCTGAGGGAACAACTGACTGACCCACCAACAATGCCACATGTATGCAGACTGGAATAAAGCTCATCTCGTTATATTTGGATGTTTGTACAGGGATGGAGTTTCTCCTTTTGATATACCACTAGAGACTTCAGGTCAGCCTGAGTTTTGGTGATGTATGTGTGAAAATCCCTCCTATGCATTTGCTACTTAGTGTCTGGTGCAACTACATCACTTATTCAGAGTTAATTGTGTCCAGGCAGTCATCGCTTTACCCCACACAGGCTTTACAGCTCTTTTGTTACCACGCACAAATCAATTATGGCAACACGTCAATACACACACACACACACACAGGAGCAATGATCTCTGAGTACACAGAGCAGCCAGTGTGTAAACCCTGTGTGGGGTTGTCAGGCCAGCACCTGGCATCCTAACTCTGTTCTCAACATGGCAGGAATCACTGTGATCAAGTCTTTTGTTATCATCACCTAGCTCCCTGATGCTTCAAAGCACAACAATGAATACAAAACCAACACATCACGGCCATTTCTTTTAAAAACAACAGGTTTCATAAGCTGTGGTAGACAGTCCTGGAGCCAACACCTGCAGTGCTAGATTAAACAGCAAGACAGAGAACAGAGTTTTGAATGAAAATAACAAGATGAGCTCATGACACTGAATACATGAAATACATTTCCCAGCCCAAAAACTGCCCTCACAGAAAACAAATTAACTCATAGGTGATTTGTGCAAGCAGCCTGCTAGAGCCCCTACCAGTCTCTTGACAAAAAGCACCCAAAACAGCATGTTCACGTTCAACATTACGACTGCATTAATGGTTTTATGTTCAGTGGCCTTGGTTATGCAACACAAAACTGAGGAAGTTGTGTAAATCCACCTGAATGCTTTCATGCATTCTGCACAAAAATCTGCTCCCTTAAAGTAGTTTGAAGGTAAAACCATACAAATAACAACTAAATTCAAGTCTCTGTTGGTAATAATGGTGCTTAAAGGCTTCCACAGAGTAACACAAACTAATGGCTGTACATGAACTAGTGATATGCTAACAACGCAGTGTGCTATCTGAGGCTATAAAGTGCCTGGTACACTAAAAAACTGTTACTAAGGAGTGAGCTGTATATTTTTAATCAGATGTGAATATGTGATGAGGAATATCGTTGGGTGATTTTACTGGGACCTTTACAGTATTTTACGTGACGTCCTCCTTCACTGCAGTCCATTGATTCATGTTGAAATGTGCAACACACTGTTGATCGTTTAAGTTAGCACGGTTTGGTGAGCAAGTATGTGCCATTCATTTAAACCTACAGCTGCACCAATACATAGTGTTACATTCATAATGGATCAAATGACTATTTAAATTACGACCCAACTCTGCGGCCTTTTGCTTTTGAATGAATGCAGCTTCTAACTCAGTCAGATCCTTCAAAGCTTTAAATCAACTCTATAGCCAAGCATCATCTGTGAGGTTTTAGAAGTGTGCTAGCTGTGAATGACTTTAATACACTTCTCACCAGTGTGTCTTATGCTGACTAAAACCACTGTTCAGCCAACAAACAGTGGTTTGTTGGCACATCATCATGACGAGCTCAACCCAGGTTTCCAGGTCACTCAGTGTTTTAGGAAATCGATGAACTTGTTGATGGGGTCTCTCACAACGTGACAGCAGGGTCAGTGACTGGAATCAGCCAGTGAGGTAATTAAGATGGGTTTGAATGTTGCTTTGTGCAGCTCTGTTTGGATTTAACTTCTCTACTCGAAGTACACAGCATGACAATATTAGCATTGTCGTTAAAACATGCATTCCCTGCCTGTGCCCACTGGTGCCAACAAATAACCAGTGTAAAGGGGTGGGGGTCTATAAAATGAGCTACATATGTGATATTTAGTGCAGTGGTTTGAACAATACAGAATAATTGCAGAGTAACATCTTCTCTGAATGCAAACTAAAAGACACCCAGGCTTTGATGAGAGTGGGACATAAAGATACAAGGCCATTTACAAGCAGGCTTTTTGTGGAATTTAACAGCTCACAGAAACTGACAAAGAGCACCACAGGACATGTACATCGAGGGTCATGTAATCCCTGTCCCCTGTGTTTTCAACTCCAGCGCACACACAAATACACACACTCACTCATTAGGTGACCCAGTCCCTGCAATTACAAAGTCCCATTCAGACTAATCCACCATGCAACCTGAGCTTCTTTAATCTTAACAAAGGGTAGATAATAGATAGTGAAATGTGTGTGTGTGTGTGTGTGCGTCCAGTTAAGTTGGTTTCCAAGACCCAGTCAATGTTTTTCTCTTTGCAAGCTGTAAAGTGTGCTTTTTCTGTGTCTCTGTCATTTTTGGGCTGGCAGGAGGGTCTGATATACGCTCTGAAGAATGATATATTTCAGAGCTCTGATGACTGCCGCCATGTGCATCAGCAACAATTAGTGATAGATAGTGTTGGTACCAGATGGTACTTTAGGATTTGCAATGTTATGTAACCACAGAGAGAGCTTGGAGGGTGTGGGGGGGTTGACACATCATGAGCAACTTTTATCACAAACCAGCAGACCTGGAAAATCATTGACCTGAAATTCTGTGAGGTGACATCACAGTGTCTTCACCTGGTCATGTGGAGCACACTTTCTCTGGACTGACACAGACACAGATTTCTAGGGCTGCAACAATTATTTCTCTTATTGATTATTATTTTTTCCATCAATCAGCAATAACATTAGTTAATTAATTTATTTTTGCCTAAAAACACACATTTATAGATATTCATTCTGAGGAACAGCACAATCTTCCTTAAAAAGAGACACAGTTTTCATTGTTATTTGAGGGTAGAATGTATGTGTCTCCTCACGTTCTTCAGTCCAACCCAATGACTTTGCTGAGGATGAACTTTGCTGCCTAAACGGTCTACATGAGATCACTTAAATCAATGAAACCAGGTGAAATCTACCTCACACAGTGGCAGGAAACACAAAGATGAACACAAAGATTTATCGGTACAGTGGTGAGAGTTACAAGTGACACTAACTCTAGGTGTTTTTATAATATAAGCCTGGTGTTTCACTTACTTCACCCACCATCACTGTGTATGTTGAATGGGGTGCGTTTAATAAAGACGTGAAGGATCATGACTGATTGTGTTTTAAACATGCTGAAGTGCAGTGTCTTCTGTCTTATTGACCAGCACACACACTGATAATGATATATGTGCTGTAAGCTAATATGAACCCACAGACCCAGACTGAGATGTGTAAATCTGCACCAGTGACCAACAGTGTTGATGATGTTTGAGGGATCAGACAAACTGTGTGCACTGTGTGACTTCATATGAGCCTCAGAGAGCAGGCTGATGTGAATAAAGAAGCCAGTCCATTACACATTTCCTGTTATCATCAATTTCTCCACAAATGGGACTCCTCATCTGTCCCTCCTGGATGACGCGAGTTTATGTAACAGGTGAAGAGCTGTGTGTTCACAAAGATCGTCCTCATCACTGGGTATCATTTTTCCTACTTGCCCCTCACACTGTTGTCTATTCCAGTTACACTTTACATGCACTGCTGCTGCAACTCTTGGTTGAGTTTACATAATGTTTACATAACCCCTGTTCCTATCTTTATTTGACTTATCCCTTTGCTTCCGTCCCGCAGTTGCAGTAATAGCTTCAGCTCTTGCAGGGATCACAGACACACTTGATTTTGTTAGTGGCACTAAATAAACACAATTTCCTTCCAGCCCGCTGTTAAGTTTGGCAGGTCTGAACTGGAGGATGCAGGGCCACAGTTGGACACAGAAAACTTTAAATGTCTTGTGATGCATTAAAGGGAGGGGCAGCGTGATAGCTCAGCGGGGAGAGCAGTCGTCTTCCAACCCAAGGGTGAGCGGTTCAATTCTCAGTCCTGGCAAGCTATATGTCAAGGTGTCCTTGGACAAGTCACCAGAACTCCGTAGTAGCGCCGGCACAGGTCTAGCAGCTGTCCAAACAACAATTTCCCCAAGAAGATCAATAAAGTATCAATTATTATTTATAATACTAACATTAGCATAAGGAACAAAGATGCTTTCAGAAAGCAAATACGACTTGTTAGGGTTGCAACAGTGCGTTTTGTTACTGTGTGTGACTGTTTACGAGGCTGTGCAGTGGTGCTCTGTTTGCACTTCTTTCATTCAAAAGGACATTTGATGATGAGAACCCCTGTTTTTTACGGCTGCCACAGAGCCGGGAAACAGCAGGAGCACACTTACACAGAGACAATGCTTTTTGTCACTCTCCTTTGGAATGTAGCAGGCCATTACTATGCAAATGAGCAAACATCTACTTCTGTAAACTACTGTGTACATGAGTGTGTGAGGAGCACGGATGCGAGAGTTTAAAGACACACGTTGGGTTTAAAGACAGCCTCCAGTTGAGATGAACGTCTAAAGTGTGGTTTAATCATCTGCTTTAATGTCCCTACTTCAGCAGCAGTAGTGAGCATCTGTCCGGGCTTTTTTTTCCTATACGTTACATCCTTCTCCTCTCACTCCGCTGTGTAGATCAGCAGAGTTTACACTTATCTTGATCTCTTTGACGTGAAATGAATCCAATACTGAGTGTTTGAGGAGTCTAGTGAGGGAACCTCAACTTGTTCCAGAAACCGCAATCAAATATTCATGTTCAGCCAGCTCCAGCTTCCAGGCCACTCGTTTCTATGTCACATCCAAAAGCACCGCAGTGATCAGTCAGTCTCAGAACCAGCTGATAAGGTGGAGCACCTCTAACAGCCTTCCTCACTGATTCAGTTTCGTATAAAACTGAATTGTGCTTGCAGTTTAGTTGCACAGGGATGTGATTTTTAGTAGAAAATGTGGGGAAACTACTACTACTTTCAAAATTAAAGCTCGGGGTTGTATTTCTTAATCTAAACTGCAGCGCACAAACTGTTTCACACCAACAGATGAAGCAGTGAAGGTACAGTTGTGGTGGCGTTCACATTAGCGATTGCGACAAACCCCGCTGCTCTTCTGGAGAGCTGTTGGGAAACAAGACTGTGGTGTCTCCTGATTTGAACACACAGATGCACGTGTTATGATGCGGCCTCAAACTCCAGCAGTGTATGTTGCCCTTATGAATTATCACAACCAGAACACCAGCAGCACCTGTGATACCGACTTTTAAATGGCGTCTCCTGCTGTCACTGCCACCAAGCAACATTTATAAATTACCCGCGTGTGAAGAAATAATTAGCAGCAGAGGAAGCAGCAGGACTGGGAAAATGCGTTAACAATCGTCGATTCGCTCACTATGTCTATTATATTAACATACAGCTCCATGGCAGAGCCTTTTTGTTTGCATCAGATTTGAGCTTCAAGTGCTCCCTGGCTATGTGTCCACTGTGCTCCCCACCTCTCACCTGATGCATGCTGGGATAGCCTCTTGCCTCCTACACATGAGTATGGAACATGGATGGATGGCTTAAGGGTGAGTGAGTGAGCAGGTCACGGCCTTGACAGTGGGTGGTGGCTACTGTACAGTACATTATCTAACAGAGAGGACCACATAGACTGTATGTTGTTACTGCCGTGCTCAGTGACTACAGCCCTTTTATTAACAGACAAGATGACTGCTATTATTAACACCATCTGTCGGCAGTAAAACAAGAGTTAATAGGGTTCCATTTCTACCATTAATGGCATAATATGTAGTATTTTCTATTTAAAGAATGTCACAGAGGAACTGAAGATATAAACTGGGCCAAAAAACATGTTAAAAAGTGACAGTCTATCTAGAGCACAGTAATAAAAGCTCTCTTTGAAATCTGTCTTATCACAGCAGCCTGTGCTGTCCAATCCAATCCAGTGAAAGTGAACTAGAATTAAAGAAAGGAGCGGAACTGTACAACTTAACCTCTGTCTTACTTACACCATCTCAATGTTCTCCAAGGCCTCAGAACGCACATACTACACAAACACAATTAACAACAGGCACGAGTCTATTAACTGTTTAGCTCCTGTTACTTTTAGTCGACATATAGTACATGCTTGTCTCGCCTCTTCCTGCTTCTCTATTCACAGCAGACAAAGCCTGGTGAAGAGGAGCGCTTCGCTCTTTTCTTGTGTGTTTGCCTCTGTGCTGTTTTACAGCCTGTGAAACAAGATGTAGGTAAACACATGAGTTAAGAGGTTGTATGTTCTTCCTGTTCTTCACACTGTGGTTCAAGAAGAGAAACTAGAAAACAAGCTAGCGTTTATCTTTACACCATGGAGCAAAAATGTTTCTTTTCTTCTTCATTGCATCTCAGCAGAAACAGGCAATGCATGCAAAAGCAAATAATCCAAGTCTTCATGTTTAATGTTAAAAAAACTTACAAGGGCTTGTAAGATCACTGAAATGTCTTTGTCCTTCCAAGGACAATTAAGTTTAAGTCACTGAAAATACAAACATCCTCATCTCTCCATTCAGCTCAGTCTGTGTTGTTGCTCTCCTCTGTGTTTTGTATAACCAGAGTCAATATGCACATGAGATAAAAAAAAACAGAAAAAAACAAATGAATGTACAAATGAATGACAGTGGAAACACTGTCACATCTGGATCTGGGCCAGATCTAATTTGGTTTGTTCACACTTTTGTTAAGAAAATGTGATTTAAATCACTTGGGGGTAAAAAGATCAGATTTGAGCCACTTCAGTATTTCATGTGAACTTAGCCTAAGACTGTAGATTTGAAGCTTTGCTGTGAGGACGCCTGCTCTGATGTTATTTAATAAAATAATACATCCAGACTAGGAAGAGGATAAAACAATGTGATCTGGAAAGAGGCAACAACACTAGTAAATCTGCTCTAGCAGTGTCAGTGCAGAGGCCCCTCACTGGATACCTCACTGTGTCAGCTATATAAGACTTCTTCATTACTATGAGACTCATGTTGTAGCATCTTTGTTCATCACCTGTGATGCTAAGACATCAGATATGTGTCCCTCCCTCTGCCCTGCCAGGCAGCAGACAGCGCTGTCAGCCAAACACTCAGTCACGGTGAGCAGCAGTGGAGGAGGCTGGACCAGTGTCTGGTTCAGAAGCTGTTTAGCTGACAGTCGGAGCTGGAGCTGAGAGCACCAGAGCAGCACCTGTCTTCTGTTTCCGTCAGCAGTCTCTGCATCCATCACAGTTAGGTTCATTTTAAGACAAGGCTCGGTTTGTAAAGCATACCGCCTGCTGCGCTGTTGCTCCTGCACTGTTCTCTGTACAACAACGTGGCCTTCTACTTTTAGGGGGCCGCACTAATAAAAAGAAATAACTACACCACTGTTTTATATTGAAAGTCCTCATTATTTCTGAATTTAGCCTTAGTTTGGGAGATTGCTGTTGTTTCTGTATCGTGTCTTCGCTTGTTATATCTGTAACAGCTGCAGTGTGAATTTAAAATGCGACGGTGTTGACAGTGAATTATCACATAAACATAACAAGGCTTTAGAGGAACACACCACTGAAAATCGAATCTATTGACTAAGCAGTCCTCACCACGTGTAGGCTTTAAAGGTGGTTACGCAGCCCTGTCTCCTAAAAATTACGTTCATATACAACTAAACTGCAATCCCGATTACGTTTTTGTAGAGAACGTAAT
>JAUMHL010000010.1:980086-1022554 GCA_032362345.1 Sandelia bainsii
ACAATCTTTTTTCTAACCCTAACCTCAGTACTTTTCTTGCCTAAACCCAACCTCACAGGGGACTTTGGTCTTGAACTCCTGTCTCCTGCATGTCAGTCATGCACAGTAATGTAGCGCGTCATTCATTCATTTACAAAAATACGTTTCAGTACAACGTGACAATTACGTTCTACAAAAACGTAATAGGGTCGCAAATACATTCTCTAGGAAAACGTAATCGGGATTGCAGTTTAGTTGTATACAAACGTAATTTTTGGGAGACAGGGTTGGGTTATGAACCTTTCACCCCTTCATGAAGTTGTAGTCAGCTTGGAGCCAAAACAGTTAAAATGGATTCTCAAACTTAAAAAATACTCCTGCAGCACGATCCACTTCTCTGCTATTGATCCACTTTTTCAGCAAGATCTAAACAATCTCTCCATCATATCTAAATACACTATTGCCTCATCACATCTCTGAAGTATTTACTGCTTTCTTGGCTAAATGCTTGTTGTTTTTAACCTACTGAGTTAGTAAAAGTTAGTGATAAACTTTCAAGTCAGCCGTTTGCCAAGGTTTTCATACAACCGTTTCCCAAAAACAGTTGGAACAGAATGCTTTTCTAGTTCAGTTTGATGTTTCTAAAAAGTTGCGACAGGATCATTATGCTGCATCACCTCTTCTTTTAACACTGTCTTCTGTTTCCAGAAACCATCACTTCAAACTGAGATGCTTGTTTTATACCCAATCATGATCCTGACCTGTTGTTAATTAACCTTATCTCAGCTGGGAAATCTTACTTCAGGTAGTTTTGTGTATTTTAGCAGTGCACAACCTGTTCTAACTTTTTGAAACATCTTGTTGGCATCAAATTCAAAATGAGCAGGTATTTTTCAAATTTCTCAAACTAATTACATTTTGCACAGTGCCCCATCATTTTTTGGAACACACGTTTGGTAGAGAATTCCTTTAAAACGACACTGATAGATGCTTTTATTACAAAGATCAACTCCATCAGCTCTGAATCATAGAAGACTATTTTATCATTTGTCTTTCCATGCTTCCACACTTTATTCCCATGATCATCATTCCAGCAGTGATTGTGTAAATAAGCAGGAGTTTTCTGACACATTCCACATAACGGATATATGAGGAGCTAATATGCTGGAAGCTGCATTCACAGCTAGCTCAGGTTTCCACAGTAGGTCAAAAAATAAATAAATGAAAATAATCAACATGATGCAGCTTTAAGTAATGTTCTCATTAGCTCTGTTACTGACTGCTGCTACGGACACACAGCAAGTGTTTCCGCAAAGCTGTGTACTGCAGTTATAGAACACACCTTACCATGACAGTTCTGAAGAGCAGTTGTGAAACTTCTCCAGTTATTTTACGAGGTTTGGCGGCAGCGTGTGCTAAAGGCTGCTGGCCTCCAAGTTTAAAATGTGTCCACTTGAGCAGTGCTCTGGATTGTGTGAGGGGGAAAACTGCCTTTAAACCATGGTCAACCTCCACAGTGAGATTATATATTGTGTTCTCGTCATGTAGCAGTATTCCCCCTTTCACTGCAAATTTTCTCTGGTCCATTTTTATTTTCAGCAAAGTTCTCCTCTGTGTTAGCTCAGGTTAGCGATCAGACACTAATTAGATAGTTTGCAAGGATCAAAAAAAAGCTTCTCATCTAATTCCAGTCAAAATGGTAAAGCAGTCTGGAGAATTTCGACATGCTTCCACTTCTTTTCATTCTCTCTGACCCGGCTTTGATGAACAGTGATTCACTGTATTTGCAAACACTACACACTGGGCCTAGAGAGCTATAATTGGAGGAGCTGTCAAGCCAGCCGTGAGGAAGGCTGAAGTCGTCTTCAAACAACAATTTAGCGGCTCTCTTCCAGACTGATGCAGCTGAACACCTGTCAGAGGAAAACCGTTCATTTGATGTGAACGCTTTCCACAGTGTGTTAAAAGCTGCTGCTATTCACATACACGTCCATTTGGTATGCGGAGGACATGCAGTACCTAACTCTTCTGATTGTCTTCCATCACAACCATGAACATAAAACAGGTTTCAATATGATTATACACTTGTGGTGATGTTGTCCAGGTTAGAAAAACAGACCTAAGCCCGGTTTGACTGTAAGTCTGGGAACATGTGGACAGAAAATGTGCTTTCAATGCAAAAGTATAGATCAAAACCTGCATACACACACACCTTCAGCTAAATAATCCACTCAGTGTACCTGATGATGCACCTGGACTGAATCAGTGTTATCACCTTCTACACACACACACACACACACACACACACACACACATGCATACAAAGCACAAAGACCATTGTCAGGGCAGTTGTCGGTCGTCAACATAATTAGCACACAGAGCAGTTTCAGGGCTTCATTAGCATCAAGAGCTTCTGTAATTAAATGTGTGTGAGTGGCTGCTCTGTCAGATTACATCATGTTCGGAGTGTTTTTAATACTGATTGCTTTAAAAAAGACTTCCCATTTCAGCTGATATCTGATCACAATGGTTATGGTTGTTCTGGCAGTAGCACTGTCTGATGACTGTACACAGTAAGTGATCATGGCCAAATGGCAGAAACTTAGCTCCTCTGAATTATGAAACCTTATGGGACTCAGAACTATCCACTTTCTTCAGTTTTCCGTAGGATACAATGAACTTTATTCTAATATGGCTGAGTAAAGCTGTTGGGTCTCCAACCTCCACCTCCTGCCCTCTGTGCATTGGATGTACCCTGTCAATGTAAATGAGAGCCAGAGGAAAACTAGTTCTCCCATGCTAAATCCTTATTTAGCAATAAGCACAGTATCCATCTTAGTGGACACTGTACTGAAATGACAAACAATCCTTATAAATGTGCAGTTAAGCAAATAACCATCACATCTAACCACTTAACACAGGAGGATTGAGGATATTTTGGGCATTCTAGATCTGGGCTCTCGTTGTCGTCCAGCAGTGATGCTGGAGTATTACCATCACTACCTCCCTGTTATATCTCACATTGTTAATGTTTCACCACCAACTGTTTCACCCCCGAGCACAATGTAGAACATTCACATGCTGCAGCACTATGAGAAGTCACATCAATAAGAACATATATATATATGGGTGGGATTCTTTTCTCTAATAAGCAAATTAGAATTTGCAAAATCATGATATACCAGGATACTGCTGTAACTTGTCCAAAACTGTAATAAATCCTTGAAAATCTGTCTAAATGCCAAAAGTATTGCAAAGCTTTCAACACCTAAAACTGTCTTTTGCTGTTTTGTTTGTATTTTATGAGGAACACCATAAGATTTAAAAAAAAACCCAACATCATCTACCACACCTGCTCAATAACAGACATAGTAGCTCAATTTTAACAAGATGCCATCTTATGTTTAAGGATAAAAGAAAACTGTGTTTAGCTGAAGGAAGGCTCAAAATATAAAACCTCTGGTAATCACCAGCTAATTACAACTCTCATATTTAGACTGGAGTTGTAAGTATTAAGTATGTCTCTCAACTCTTTGGAACAAGCCACAATAATTCCAGGTTTTTATTTAGTGCTTATCAGTCTCAGTGGGAATCCCTCTTCCCCCGATGCCCGTGTCTTCTGGAAAGTCGACTGCAGATAAAATTAAGGTCATCAGATCTGTGTACTTTCTTATCCTGACCTTATAGCACTGGTGCCAGTTTAGGCTGTTCTAACATCACACTGAGATAATTTCTCCTCCTGCCTCTTATTCATGCTATTGCAAAATACAGATAAACGTAGAGAGGAACTAGCTGAGACTGGTTGTTTTCTTATTTGACTCTGTCCTCTGCTTTAGTTCGGAGATATTTTGGTGAACAGCAGCTGCCCAGTATCTGCGGAACTGTAGAGTGGTTAATTTTTGATATCTGCTGTCACATGAAATAAATAAAACTGCTCATTTAAAACCCAGTTGGGACATTTACAAAACTGACACTAACCAGGTTATCTAAAGGTTCACTTTATTAAATGAATTAATAAACTGTCCTGAAAACATCCGCGTTTTCAGCTAAATTGAAAACTGCCCTCAGTCAGCTTAACAAACATTAGCACAGCTTCCTAATTTGGAATGACACACTAAAATCCGTGTTTGTTTCAGGCTTTTCTGGTCATCTCAGGAGCACTGCTATACTTAGATCCATCCTGAGTTCCAGTGATACTGTGGATTACATGTTTTTATCTCTTCTCGCTTTAACTGCTGCACTGCCCTGTTTGTTTGCCTTAACCAAAAGGAGAACGCCTCCAGTGTGGCAAGAGTGCTGAACAAGGCTTTTACCTACAACAAAGACGAGGGTCAAATATCTCTTCACTGATTTTCATACTTATCATGTGCTAATGTTTTACTGGCTTGGCTCTGGGTTATTTCTCTGAACTTTTGATGACTTAACAGACTACATACTGCATGACTGACCTTACCGTGACTGTGGCCAGGCTAAAGACTAAAGGTGACTGAGCTTTTACCAGCATGACTCTGTGACTTTTGAGCACGCTGCCTCAACAACAGAAATTGCCAGCGTCGTCTCTTCACCCATAAATCTCTTCCGGTCTTCTCTTCAAACCTTGGCACAATCTATATTTTGTTGACTTATTTGCTACAGGAATTAATTCATGTGCTATTTATTCTGTCAGCCTACTCTTTTTTTCATTGCAACACCTAGTTTTATTTTTATCACTGCTCTTCTTCATCCTTCATTCATTTTATTGATCTTGTATTTCTGTTACATTTGCTTCAGCTTTACTGCTGTATCTCGCTGCCATCAAACGCACTGGAAAATATAAGTAAGTGGTCTTTGAGTTCAAACTTTTAATGAACTTCTTAACTCACTAGAAACATTAAATGATAGCGGTGACTTGTTTGCACACCAACATTAATGAGAAGGTCAAGCACGTCTTTAGGATCCACTCATTCGCTTGATTATTTTTTGTCCCTTTTTCTGAAAGTGTTTTTCATTGTTCTCTAACATTATTTTTGGCATCTTACTGAACTCTAAAGGGCAGAAGGTGCACATGCTGATGTGTTTGGGGAGCCATTTGGTTTTGGTTTGATGGATGATTATTAATTTGTCTACACTCAGGTAGGCTGGAGTAAGTTCACTTATTTCATTTCCGGCCCAGTGTACCTCCAACGTGGTCCACTACTGGCACGTTACGATTAACCTCAGATTTCAGATAGTTGATGTCAAGACCACCCTGAGATTTGCTAAGCTTCTGGAAAACAAAGTCCCCTTTTGTAGTCTTGGAGAGTTGACTATAATAGACATAAACAATACATCCTGGTACATGCAGGCACTGTGGGACACTGTTTGGGAGCCAGTTTCTCTGTCAGTGAAGTGGTGTACTTGTGGACTACACAGACGTTTTACAAAATAATCCTAAATCATCTATTAATACTCCTCCAGCAAGGACATATAGAAAAACTAGAACACAAACTGACAACGTCTGTGGTAAACTTAGCACTTCTACCAGGCTGCCACTGCTTGCAAAGTGTACAGACAGAAAAGCATTATGGGAATAACACACAAAACAATACCCAGTCTATAGTCAGGCTAGTAGTTGCAATAAACTCCTTTTGTCCCGACCAGCTTCTTTTGGCTCCGGCTCTTTGAAAAACAAGTGACGGGCTGCGTGGAGGTCGTCTGAGTCAGCGAGGAATGTCTAATGTGAGGCCTGACTCAGGCCACGTAGTACGGGTGGTGGATGCCAGGGCTGAGTACATTTCTAAGTCACTTCCATGCATGCTGGGAAACCCCAGAATCCACTAAAGTTTAAATCAAATTATGTCAGGGAGGGGTCAGAATTACCCATCAGTGGTCTGTTGTTGTTGAACTGCTTTAGTTAAGAGTTAAATTCCACTACACTGCAATTTGTTACCATCTTACAGAATGAGCGCGGCAACACACTTAATAATTATCTTCCCAAGTCGTCTGATTGTATTTGGCAAAGTTTGGTGTTTTAAGTGACACAAAATACATCACAAAATATATTCTTGTTGTTTTGACTCATGTTTGACTTTAAAATCTTCTGAATTAGACGTGCCTTAATTATTTTATTACTATTCTTTCGGTGGACATTTTTGTGCTGACTAAATGATGCATTTATAGGCTTTCCTGAAAATAAAATCCAAAATTGGAAGCCCGTACCATTTTACCTGACATTCATCTTGTCTCATAACCTAAACAGGCCACAAACTATTCTATAAGTATAACAGGAATAATTATTCACTTTATAATCAATGCTATTTCCACAGCTGCCCAGATGTTGCACACCCCACCCATCTGGCTCTCCATGCTCCATGTTCAAATCCAACACTGAACAACCCGATGTGTGCAATGTGTACAGCTGACACAGGATCACATTACCACACATTATGCAGGTTACAGCAAACCAACAAAGCCAACAAAGCAAACCCACATATGTGCATGATAATTCAAACACAAGACAAAGCAGAGACACTCTGGATGCATTTTCTTTCCTTGTGGACTAAGAAAAAAGATGCAGGAGATGTGACGACACAGATGTTAAATTAAAATACATATGTATACGTGACTTCAGATCTAATTAGGTACTAATTTCACCATGGAAAGAGCAAGATGCAGTCAGAGATAAAAAAGAAAAACCAGAAGAGAGTCGAAGCGGATCAGTATCACTCCTCCATTAATCAGATATTATACATATATTGCAATACTATTCCCTTCAGTCTGCACACATTTACTGTTCCAGAGAAGCAGTGTTATAATATGACGCAAAATTCAGACGGGTGATTATTATTGAAATTAATCGGCACACCAAGAAAGAAAAAAGTTCGCCGACAATAAACTCACATTTTAAAGGTACAGTTATTTTTTTAAACGCGTCTGGTTCAATCAGCGGCTTTTCAGTGTTTGTACAAGTCTCACTCCTCCATTCTAATCATGTATCCAAGTCCATGAACCTGTTCGCCCACATTTTTATAACGACTCATTCTAAACAGTATAAGTGATGAAAACACTCTAATTTTAAATTAAATATGAGATATGATAACTTCCATACAAGTGCCGCCTGCACGCGGGTGAGGTCGCGTGCAAAACCCACAGAGTCCGCGAGTCTGACGTTAACTTGCACACACCGATAACAGCTAATAAAGAGAATCATTTCAAGAAAAAAACACTGGTTTAA
Source organism: Sandelia bainsii (assembly GCA_032362345.1). Classification (NCBI taxonomy): domain Eukaryota; kingdom Metazoa; phylum Chordata; class Actinopteri; order Anabantiformes; family Anabantidae; genus Sandelia; species Sandelia bainsii. The sequence continues at coordinate 987,258 of JAUMHL010000010.1, forward strand.
ATAAATTAAAACAAGTTATTGTTTCCGAAAAGCGGCTGAAAACAAGCCTAATGGAAAATAAAGTTGAAAACAAGCTTACGGACACATTTTCCCTCACTTTTACCGTAAAATAACACAAGTCCGCCTGCCCTCCGTCACTGACAAGCTGCTAACATGAACTCAATTAAATTATCCGACAAGAAGAGCTTCTAAACGATCATGTCTCTGACTGCAGTGACAGCACAACAATTAAGCACATAAACAGTGTAAATGAGTGTCTGAGCAGTTGTTTCATGTGATGTGAAGCCGCTGCAGTGACAGCTAAAAGCCGCGTAGAGCGATGTCACTTACCGCTTGGTCGCCGAGGACGGAGCCTTAACAAGAACAACCGACGGTACAAGCCAGCGGAGACGGACTGCCACTGCTCCCCGAGTCTGTCCCCTCTCTCCCGTCCTCACCCTGCCTCCGCCGATCTCTCTCTCTCTCTCTCTCTCTCAGTCCTGACCTCGCTCTTCCAACCCCTCATCCCACACCCCTCCACTCCAGCCCCCCCCCCCAAATCAACAAATTGAAGAGTTTGAAACGGCTGCTGATTGGTCATTACAGTGCCGTCGGGGATTAAAGAGACACGTGCACGCTCGCGCGCACCGGAACACACACACACACAGACACACGAGTGGGCTCTCAGTCTTCATCCCAGCTCCACCCAACAGACACATTTCAATCAGATGTTATTTCCGGGACTCTGGGTTATTTGAAGACCTTTCAGCAACATGAACGTATGAGATGGCACTGGTTACTTCTCATCGGGCTTTATTAAGCAGACACTGGCAGATTACAGCCCGCAGGTGTCAGGTGTAGAAATTCTAAAGCGGCATAGAGTGAGTTTTCTACATTGGGTTACACAATTTTGCACTACCTGTTTATTGCACCTCAAATATCCCCAAAGCTTGTTGCTTTTAAAATATGCAGTAATCAATATTTTTATATTAACAATGCATAAAATATTCTAAAGGAGTCTACACAAACCTACACTTAATTATCAGCCTACTCTGTCACTGCAGCTTTACAGCACTTTCTAGTCTATTTAAAGGAACAATATATAATGTATTTACTATATTAAATAATAAAATGACCATTAAAAGGTCATCATCATCATCATCATGGGCTGGAAGTCCCAATGGGATACATCTCCAAAGGTAATTAAGAATGACCAAGTTAAGATTCTGTGGGACTTCCAGATACAGAGTCGTAAACTGGTAATGACTAACCAACCGGAACAACTAGTTTTGGACAAACAGACAAAGAAGGTCGTAGTGATAGGTGTAGCAATCCCAAGTGATGGCAACATCAGGAAGAAAGAACATGAGAAGCTCGAGAAATAACAAGGGCTGGGAAAAGAGCTAGCAGGGACAAAGGACCTCCCTCTCACACCGTGGATGGAGCAGCTTGTCACTGAAGGCTCTCAAGGCACTCAGGGTGTCTTGTGACGAGGGTTGTGGCAATGGCCAGCAGTTTGACCATCATCCTCCTTTCTCCCACTTCTTCCACCGAATCCAGAAAACACCACAGGACAGAGCCTACCTTCCTTATGAGTTTGTCTAGTCCTGTGTGTTGCTGTGATGCCACTGTCCCAGCAGACCACTGCATAGAGTTCAGCCGATGCCATCACAGAATCATAAAACAGTCTGAGGAGTGTCCTGCTCACTCCAAAGGAACTGACTTCTGAGCAACTACAGTCAACTCTGTCCTTTTTTGTACCGGGCAGTGGTGTTGTATGTCCAGTTCAACTTGTTGTTGAGGTAAAAACCCAGGCATTTGTAAGTTTGAACAATCTCTATGGTGACTCCTTGGATGTTTACCGGTATAGTCAGGTCCAGTTCTTACCTGCAGAAGTCTACTACCAGCTCCTTGGTCTTTGAGCTGGAGCTTGTTCCTTTGACACCTCTGAACAAAGTCCTGTATAACATTCTTGCACTCATCATTTTCTCCATCAGTGATGCACCCTACTACAACTGAGTATTCAGAAAACTTCTGCTGGTGACATTGTGCAGAGTTGTAGGTGAAGTCAGATGTAAAGAGAGAGAACAGGAATGAAGCCCCTGTACTACAGAACAATGGATTTTACACACAGCCCTTATTCTAACATACTGTGGTCTGTTGGTGAGATAGTCCATAGTCCAAGAGACCAGGCTTTTGTCCACATCTGCTTGCTCCATTTTATCCCTCAGCAGTAATGGCTGTATAGTGCTGAAGGCAGAGAAAGAGAAGAAAGGAGAGGAGAAATAAAAAAATATGATTCTTACAGTGCTTCCTGTTCTCTCAAAGTGAGAGAGGGATCTGTGCAGGAGGTAGATGACAGCATCATCCACCCCGATGCATAGCTGGTAGGCAAACTGCAGTGGATCCAAACTTGGTCTCACCAGACAATGCAGATGGGCAAGGACAGGCACCTCCATAGTCTGTAGTCATCAGGTTCTATGGGATGTGCAGTCTTTGGAAAATGCACAATACAGGATGTCTTCCATGTAACTGGTACTCCCTCCAGCCTCAGGCTCAGGTTGAAGATGTGCTCGATCACCTCACACAGCTGGTCTGCACAGGCCTAGAAGACTCTGGAGCTTATACCATCTGGACCTGTTGCTTTCCCTGCCTTGATTCTCTGCAGCTCCCTTCTCACCTGGAATGTTGAGATAGCCAAGTGGGCAGGGAAGGGCATGATTGAGCTGAGAGGGAATGGGGCACATGAGAATGCAGGTTATGAGTGGGTGGCCTGAGGATTGGAGAAAGGGTCAAATGTGTTAAAGAACATAATCAGCCCACTGGCCTATTTAATGCCACCCTCAGCCTGCTTCATATTGGATGGTTTATATGCAGAAATATTATTCCAGACCTGCCTCACATTATTCTTCTGCAGTCTTTCCTCCACCCTTACTCCTCCTTATCTTAATTTTTAGCTCCCTCTGGACCTTCCTCAGCTCCTTTTTGTAGGAGTTTGATTTCAGGTGTGATCCAGGGTTTGTTATTTGAGAAACACTTTTGGTGGTTAAGATGTTCTCAACACAGAAATTGATGCAGTATGTAACACAAGAGGTGAGGCTCTCCATGTGGCTCACAGAGCACCTCCCAGTCTGTTGTCTTGAAACAGTCTTTCAGGGCCTCTAGAGAATCTTCAGACTATCTCCTTACTTTTCTTGTGGCCACTAGTTGTTTCTGTACTGCAGGCTTGTAGACAGGCAAGAGACGGACTAGGTTATGATCTGATTTTACAAAGGGAAGGAGTGGCGATGAGCCATTTGAATTCTTTCTATTTGCATAAAACAGATGCAGGATATTATTGTCTCTGGTGGTACATTTGACCCACTGACTGAAGGTGGGACTGTTGGGTTTTCTACAAATATTCTGTGTAAACATATATATATATTGTGTAAGGTCTTAAACCTTACACTGTAAAGTGCCTTGAGATGACTTATGTTGTGATTTGGCGCTATATAAATAAAGTTGAATTGAATTGAATTGAATTAACGCCTCAGTTTTTCTTTTCACTCCTGCTCTGCACCCCATTCTCCTGCACAGGTCCTGTGGGGTTTCAGGTTTCTTGTCTGAGAATATGTGGGTACTCTGGCTAACGGTTGTTCCCACACTATGGTAACACATTTCTCCTGATTGAGTCTCCACAAGTCTTCACACAGGCCTAAGAATTAGTAAATCCCAATCGCTCAGTGTTTGTCCACTCTCAAACAGCACACAACTTGAACTGACAGATGATAGTTTAACAAAAAAAAAAAAAGTAAGAGTAAAACCAGCAATGAATTGCTCATTGTAACGTCTGTGAATCCAGAACCTGATTTAAGGTCAGAGCATGCTTCCTGCGAATTAGCACAAGCTAAGTATTCATACTCCTTGGTTTTCATAGCCCTGCTCTTGTTTGTATTGTTCCTCTCCAACACTGTAGTGGGCACTGTGGAGCACTCTACAGCAGCACACTGGAGGGCTACTTTAGAAGAAGAAAGCAGACAATGCCAAACATTACAGTTTTTTTTGGTATGTAAACGCTGTGTGCTGAGTCCTAGATTGTATGTTGTTTTTTAGACTTTATGCATACATTGTTTATCATATTATTGGTGAGTGTTTAAATGAGGCAGAGAAGAAAGGGCTTGGGTCCCCAATGAGGAGTCACATGCTAGTGCAAAGCTGAGTTTCAAAAGTCGATGGGCACATGCCAGGCCAGCGCTGGGGCTGGCCTACGATGATGTAACTGGGACAGACAGGGCGTTTCTACACCCTCCCCTGTAAGCATGAATCAGGCCTTGATCTTTGTGCCATAGAGCTCAATTGCTGTTCAAGGTGTGGATCACTGGGTCAACAAAGCCGAGGACTTTCCAACAGGAGACTGAAGTTCGACTCTAATATGAAACCACTGTGTGTTGTTTAACTACAAGGACGTAAATGTTGAAATCAAAAATTTAGGAGCTCACCAACCTTAAACTTAATGAATTTTACTTTTTAAGAACTGTGTGTTTGTGACTAAATGAAACTTTGGAGGCTGCTGGAGACCATCTGAACTCAACAATTAGCTGATTTGTTCGGTTCTGACATAATATTAAGTTTACTTTTATATCAGTAATTACTCTTAATTAGCCCCTGGTGTCAGTGAGCACCAGTTTTACAGATCCTGCTCCTGTGATCATCAAACTCATGTAAATGAATCTTTAGTGCTGGTTGATAAACATTAAATGCACTGCCTTTGTAGTATACTCTGTGGTATAATTCCTTCAGTAAAAGATACAGAATAGATTTTTGATTGGTTCAATAATCCTTAATGTGTGTGTGTGTTATAAAATCTGCAGTGCTGCTTGAGACAACAGAAAGCAGTTAAGCATACATAGCTCACATCCATTTCAGCACTTTGGGAACTAATAGATGATCCTTGTAGTTGGATGATTATACTAGTAGTAGTAGTGATAGGATTTGTATTGTGGTTATTTTTTCTTGGTATCCTTGTTTTCAATAGCATGCACCTTACTATGAGGTTGTTGCTCTTGTGTAATATTTATTCATGCATCTGCTTATGCAAGAGACAAACTGGAATCCACTCTCAAGTTAAGGGTATCCCTGATTCACAAAATTAACCAACCTTAGGTATGAACTACCCAGAGGTGTACACATTCTCCTGAAATAGACTGAATGTTTCTTATTTCTCTTTTTTTTTCTTTCAACAAAGTTCTTAGAGAAAACCTTTGGGAATCAGGCCTATTATTCAGGCAAATACTGACTTCCGAAGGGCATTTGGGATACAAGCAATAGCACAGAAAATTAGCAAATTAAACAAACAAAAACCCTGGAATGGATGTCACCATTAAAAAATCTGTGGGCAACTGTATTTACAAGATCCTTGAAAGTGTCAATTTAATAGTTAATTTTCACTCCATAAATGGGAAATAAACCATTTGTAGAATAAAGTTTGGACATTCTTTCTTGATTTGGATGGGAAAAGTAAGCTGTATGTCTCAAAAAAGTATGAGATTAAAGATCCACCTACTAGATGTTATAACTTTCTTCTTCAGCTTTTAACAATTCATGCTTTCATCATTTTTTGTACCCCTAGCATTTGAACTTTTAAAAGTGCATTTGTGCAAAAGGCAACTTAAACAAAAATACTGTATGTCACAAATATTGGTATAAAACTAAATTGAATGGATAATGACTGAATGAATGGATGAGTTTTCTGACTGACAAAGGCTGACAAAGAGTCCGATCATGTTACTGCTGTTTAAGTCATTCTTCAAAAAACTGATAAGATGCAACTGAAGGCCCCACACATCTCTACCAAGATGGCCATGCTGCACATATAAAAAATTCTCATGAAAATAAGGCTGATAATAATAATAATAATAACCTGTCTAATAATTTAAAAGGAAACATTTTGGAGTCCGAATAGACGCTTCTTTGGATCTTGGTCATTGGTAGAACCACATTTTGTAACGTCAGTACATTGCTATCTTGCAGGTGCCTATCTGTAAGTGGGACTGCCTGCACTTTTGACTTGTGCCCTGTTGAAAATGACACATAAATGTTACTAGGTCTGAACTAGTAAGATTGCCACTGTGACTTTTTGCAGAAAATAGACCAAGGTGCTCTTTCAGACAAGATCCCAAGGAGTAGATATGTAGAAAGGGATTTAGAAAATGACTTTGGAACTTTATGGTACATGTGTGAAAAATAATTTTCCTCTTCCAAGTGATGCTGTCTCGCTGATTAGGAATCTGAGAAATCACAGAAAAAACAAAACTGCAGCTCATACTTTTATACGCATTATGTATATTTTCATTAGGTTTCTATTTCTACCATCCAAGCTTGCCAGCTGACTCAGTTTCACTGTGAATAAGTGTTTTGATTCAACCACTGACATTACTTCTGCCTCATGAGCAGCTCCGACTCTGAGAAATACTCAAAACAGTGAAACAACACTGATTCAAAGAAGTGCCTTCAGCATTTATTGGATTATTTTTGCTATTACCACAGCCAAGAATGCTTGCTTTTTGTTGTGGATTCTGTAAAACATTTGAATTCAGTGCGTGCCTTTTTTAGATGTATACTTGAAGGCCTGGGTAAAAACTCAAGTGAAGGAAAATTTGGTACCTAAATGGCATTGAAGTGATAAAAAAATGTGATTTGTAATACTTTACAGCAAGCAACAGACTTGGTAGTAAATAGTGGAATTACAAGCACTTTCATTGAAAGACAAACTTCTCTGTAAATGTGTAAAATTGAACAAAAGCTCAAATATTGTGTGTTACCCCAAACTAGAATCAGTCACGGGCATACAATGTTCATCTGCACTGACCAAGGTGTTCCTTAAAATCCAACATATTTGCACTACAGTTTTACCAGGCAACATGAGCAGACAAAGTTAGCATTTTGCTGGTAGAGTCAACTGATGAGCTTTGATGTGGGTCAGTATAGGAGCCATAAAACTTTCAAACTGCAGCTGTGGACACCAGTGGATGTGTAGAAAACTATGCAGACAGCTTAAGAATAGGTAGTATATCTTTCCTAATGTACAATGCATGAGATTCTGCAGATATTGTACTTTACTGAATATTTGCACAGGAGGACACTTTCTAAACATGCATATTCAAAATCAAAATGGAAAAAGAAGTACTTCCTGAAGATTATAAGACCTTTGTCAAGATTACAATAATAAACACAGTTAACATAGTTGTATTTAGTAAGAAAAAGTGTGTGAGGACTCAGTAAGAGCAAGACAATGACTAATGTACTGTATACCCTATTAGTGCAAAACAAGAAGTTTTCAGATGACTTGCAGATATGAGTTGCTGTTATTTATGAAGTTCCAAGGCCACAGGAAACATCTTGGATAGACATAAGATTTTTCTTTTGAAATGTTTGTGAACAGTATTAAATGATAATAAGAGTAGGAAACATAATCAATATTTCAATCAATTCAGTCAATTAATTTCAACAATATTGTTTTGGGGAGCATCAAGCATGGATTGATGAAACAGTACATAATGGTCCTTCCAAGATTCATAATATATGCTGTGCAAAAAAGTTAAGGGAACACTGAAATTACATAGGATCTTGATAAAGAAATTATTAAATTTGAAAATCTTTACTAATGTACATTGTATAATTTGTTCAAAATAAAATGACATAACAAAGGTCACTGGAAATCAAAATCACCAACCCATGGAGGTTGTATTCAAATTCACACTGAAAATCCCAAAATAATTGGGAATCATCCAAATTGCATTAATTTCATCAGTGCAACGATAATTTTCTTTAAAATAGGGAGCAGTGCATTGTGGGATTGATTTCAGAAAGTAGTGTAAATGCCATGTACACTACTTTTAGTGTTACATTGTGTGATACTTTCAGTGCACTATATAGAGTATGAGAATTTTTACTCAGCATTTGGACATTACTACAAAATGGCAAACACCCTAAATACAGCACTATCTACTGAATAGGAAGTTGTCTCAGACACAGCCATAAATTCAGCCTCAGAGGTGTGTATGGCCCCTGCCTGTATGCACTCTCAGCATTTGAGCGTGCTCCTGACAAGTCCACAAATGGTGTCCTGGGCTCCTTGACAGTCTGTGGTGGCTCTTGGTAGTGTTAAAGGCATTGATACATAATTTCCCATAGATGTTCAAATGGATTTAGGCCAGAAGAATGGGCGGGCCAGCATGAGGTCTGACAGTCACCCCAAGGATTTCATCCCAGTACCTCACAGCAGTCAGGGTACTGTTGGCTATGACATGGAGACCTGTGCAGCCTTCAAAGTATATACTTCCCCAGACCATCACTGACCCGCCATCAAACCAGTCGTGCTCGATGATGTAACAGGCAGCATAACATTCACCACAGCTACTCCAGACTCTTTCACACCTGTCACATGTACTGAGTGTGAACCTCTTCTCAACTGTGAAAAGAACCTGCTATTTCTAATGTTCTCTGGTGAATGCCAGTCAAGCTGCATGGTGCTGGGCTGTGAGCACAGGTTGCACTACAGGATGTCAGGCCACCCTCATGGAGTCTGTTTCTGACTGTTTGATCAGAAACATGCACACCAGTAGCCTGCTGGAGGTAATTTTGTAAGACTCTCACAGTTCTCCATCTGCCCTTCCTTGCACAAAGAAGCAGATATCAGACCTGCTGCTAGGTTGTGCTGTCCTTCTGCAGCGCTGTCCAACTCTCTTGGTGTAACTGCTGGTCTCCTGGTTGCCTCCTCCATACTCCTGAGACACAGCAAACCTTCTTGAAACTGCACAAAACTTTTTGACATACCTACCATTTCTGTTGTAGTTGCTGTTCCCTCAGTCAGCACCCTAACCATACCCTCTTTACCTTGGCTTCTGATTATGTTGTTGAAAAACAAAAAAAAACAAAAAACTGGCTAAAAATTCAGTTTTCGGTCAGGGATGATTAGGCCCTTGCCTGCTTGCCAGTGGATAACATTTTTAAACCTCCAGATATAGACAAAGTAAGCATGAAAATATGTGAACTATGACGCAGATGACGCAACCATTGTCATGGGCGCACTGGAAAAAAACGAGAAAGTACTGAATATCCCAATCCTAACAAGATGTCATCATGTCTAAAAAGGTCTCCTTGATGATTAATCCACAGTATATTATATGGTCACCTGTCTTCTTTTGAGACATCCAGACAGCACTGTCACATGCAAACTCATCAAAACAGAACGGAGACATTTAAAGACTTACGTATACATGTGGGCAAACAAAGTTGAATGATGAGACGTTCATGGACTTTCATGGACGTTCAAATCTCAAATGTTCACTTTGTAAAGGACTCTTGTTGTCTGTGTATGGTTTTATTCTATGCTATGATTCAATGACATTCCTGGAAACCTTTCAGTTACCACCATGGCATATTAGAGAATATATTCAAGCTATATTCAGTGTAATAAAATATAGTATAACAAAAAAAAGGTTGTTTCCTCAGATGCATTTAGCCTTCAGAGTCTTTCTCGTAGCTCATGTTGATGAATTCACAGTTTTCATATCTGAGAGGCTTATCTGGATTGAAGATATAATTCATGTAGTACAAATATAGGATATTTCTTCCTCACTGGTCCTTGTGTATTATAAGCTACTGCATATTGCTTTCAGAGATGACTAGCATTCGTCAGACATGTAAATACAAAACAGAAGAAAGACGGGAGGCTGCTGAGCATGTCTCAACAGTTGTGAACTAGGAGCAATTTCACTCTGGTAGAGCCAAAAGCTTTTTGAGGAATTAGTTAAAGTCATAGTCAGGGACAGCCAGGAGCAAACCTAAAGAACAACAACTCCAAGCTTGAGGAAAACAGTCCAGATTTCTGTTTGTTTTTCTAAAGACAGTGATGTGTATTTTAAAATGTTGCTTCTGTTAAAATACTATAAAGAAATGTTAGGCTTTGAGTGACTTTAAATTATAATCATCTCACATGTTCTTGAGACTTGAGCCAGCCACCTACAGTATCACAGGATGCAAACATTTTACATAAGATGTATTGAAAATAGCCATTGTTTCTTTCGCTAATTCAGTCCGTCTGTGAATATTTGAGAGGATTCTCTCAGGCTTAGCACAGGAATCTCTAATCCGCCTTAAATCAGTTACACCATATTGGCTGGCTGGCTCTGGCAGTGCTGTTTACTGTGCCTTGCCAAGACAAAGTGAAGAAATTGGCGCTCTGACTGAATAAGGATGCCGGGATGGAAACAGGAAAATTAGCTTTTCATTCATGCACTTTCTGTGGCTATATAAACATGGGGGTGGATATTTTCCACAGCATGATGGCAACAATTTCAGTAAATCTTTTTGTTGAAATTGAAATTGTGTCAACGTCGGTATCCATTGATACCCATTCTGTCATTTATTCAGTTTATTTAATCAGAGGAGTTATTGGAGAACACATTCCCCTATGTAGGAACAATGGGAAGTTGGGTCAATAGCTGTTAGATTTTGGAAAAGAAGGTAGATAAAGAAATACCTTCCATACAACTCACCCTAGTGACTGCAATGAACTGTGGTGTTTTCAGGTCCCAAAAACATGATTCCCACATACTAATTATGAAGCCTGTTCATTAAAACCTAGAATTAAACAGCATTCTTGTTATACGTCATACTAGTAGTGTGACGTATTAGTTCTGCGTGTTCTCCCTAAATTACTCTACCTTTGTTTCATCTTTCTGCAAGACATTTTCCTATAAGGTTGTGGAGTGTCAAGGTGGTCTATGGCAAACTTCAGGTGTGCTGCAATGGCTCCCTCCACGGTGTACTACATGGATACCATGCCTGTTCAGTGTTTTGCTTATAATTGACTCTTCAACAAAGATTTTAACCATATCCAGTGAATTCTTGAAGTCTTTTTTTTACCCCATTCTTGTGCCTTTGGAGTAATCTTGGCTGGGTGTCCATTGCTATGGAGAGTAGCCACAGTTCCAAATCATCTGCATTTATAGACAGTGTGTCTAACTACATCACATCAACTGATGCTGCTTGTGAATAGCACACTGACACTGTTTGGGTGTCTTTATAAGTCAAAGTAGCTCTAAACCACATTCCATTCTCATTTCATTGATTGGACTCCAGGTTTGCTAACACCTGACTCCAGTTGACATTTAGTGACATCAGAAGCCACTTTCTTCGCTTACTTTTTGTACCATCACTATGTGTGTTTAATGGGTGTGTTCAATAAAGACATGAAAGATCATGACTGTTTGTGTTTTAGCAACATAAAAATATTGTGTTTGTTGTGACTTTGGTGAAATTTAGATCACATTTCATGAATAATTTGTGCAGAAAACCAGGAAATTAGAAATAGTTACACTTACTTTTTTTGCCATTGTATGTAGTGAAAAAACAAACAAAAACAACCTTAACTTCCATTATTTTTTCATATGGCTCGGCATTAGCACTAACTAAATTAATCATACAACCATTCTAGACATTCAACATTAGTTTGGACAAAGTGGAGCCAATTCTAATAGTGGAAAATCATTTGTGGCCACTATGCCAAAATCACATCACAGTGTGCTATTGCACCTCAGCAGCGTGTTGTCTGAAGTAACTCTGCAGTGTCAGCTCTACCTGTTCTTCAGCTTCAGTGTGGCAGGAAGAGGCAGGCTTACTGTAGGTGGTCTTTCAACATGTTGTATGGATGATTTTCTAACCGTATTAATAATTGATTTCTGCCCACTTGGGGCCATCATAACACACTGATATATTGTTACCTTTTTAAAGAGGCTAATGTGTTTAACAGTTGCATATTTAGACACTTGGCAGTTTTCCATGAAATGTGTTTACACCTACATTAACATTGCATTAACTCAGGCGTACATTTGGTGTAGCCGTGTTTCTCTTTGTTTGGGTAAGATTTACAGTACAGATCCAGATCACATTTTAAAATCAGATTCAACTGGGATCATAGTCTCTGCGCCGGTATTTCAAACACTTCTTAATATTGTATACCTTCTTCACCATTGTGCTGTTCATGTCAGAGTTAAAATACAAAAGTCAATTATTTGGCTGCAGGCCTTCCTGCAAATGACCAACAGGGATGTTTTTTTTTTTAGGCTTTTTTTGTCTCACTCACAAAATGTCTGCTGTCAGTGATATTTTGCTTTTTTCAAATTATGGAGATATTTAATTGCAGATTACTGAATCACTATATCTCTGTCCAAAGTTTTGTTTTAGTCATACTTTTTTCATACTCACCGCTTGTGCTGTTTATGGGCAGGAGTCACAGCACAGTCATCCATCTTTGTTTTCATGCTGGACACACAGTCACCTTGTCATCTGGAGTCTGATGTTCAGGGACTGTTTTAAAGTCCCTGACAATAATAAAAAGCACATCAGAAAGTTTGTACAAACCCTCCTACGCAAGCATTCTTCACACAGCACTTGCACTGCTGATTCTCATACTATTAACACACATGTATTTTTAGGAAAACTGATTTAAATTTAGCACTTGGACACTACTGTTCAAAAATTTGGCATCACTTAGACATGTTCTTGTTTTCCATGAAAACACGTTCAATTGTGCAAAATATTAGCAAAATGGTTTCTGATGATGAATTAATTGAAAAAACACAGGACTAATGTTTGCTTATGATGCACCTCTGTACGTCTATGTGTACTGCTACAATAGTCATTTTAGCTGTATTTCCCATTAACGTGATGTTATAAGATGTTTTTTTCTGCAGAAAAAGGGACATTTCTATGCAACCCCAAACTTTTGAATGGCTGTAGTTTATGTTTGAAGCTAGTGGCTAATCTGGTGTGAGTGATTTAAAGATAGTTTTAACGCGTCATGTAATGTAACTCGCAGGAACAATTTGATTTGCTTCTTATTCAGGTCAGAATTCATCCAATAAAGACCAAACAAAAATACTTTGCTAAAAGCATAGATGTGTCATGCTTTTCAGTGTGTTAGCATCAGTGTTGCCAGATATTAAATGTTGAAGTATCGTACCAGCAGCTTTAACTTATCGTATTTTGAGGAAAATTATCGTACACACGCAATTTACATTCTGACGTGGCTCAGAAAATCAGCTTCAATAACACATTACCATAGACTGTGCATATTATAGTCTATAATGCCTACAGAATGGTTGTAAAAACCACCACTGGGCAGAACAGTGCCTCTACCTGTGTGCAGGATGTATCCCTCCGCGCTCAAACCACTCATCATTGTTTACGTCGTGCATCACCACGTGTTACATCGTGCGTTAATTGGCTGTTAAGGGATGTGATTGCACATAAACAAGCCAAGTGTGTCTGTGCAGGATGAAAAAAAAAGATCTGTACCTTGTCGTGCTAACGAAATAACGTAGCCATAAAATGAAGGGGTCAAATTATCGTACATTATGGGATTATTGGAATTATTGATCGTACAGAGGGTAAAATCATTGTACAAATACGATAATTATTGTACGTCTGGCAACACTGGTTGGCATACGTGTGAATTAGCACTAAAGACAGAGCACAGCTGAGCCGGGTGGGAATGCCACTATTTTTTTTGCTGGTCACCCCCCGCAGAATCTCATTCTTATTTAGGAATCATGATGCAACAGCTGCTGCAGCTCCTCACAACATTTATATGAACATAATACATACATTATTTTAAAAATTTGTTTTAATTAATTGATAAATGGTACTGGTGATGATGATCAATGAAAGTTCCTAAAAGATTCAGTTCATTCCAAAATCATTGAAAAAAGGCAAACAACTGAGCCTTCTTGCTCTACATTCACACTATAAACGGCAAATCACTGGTGCAGTGATACTGTAGCTGCTGCTCATTGTCAATGGAAACAATAGTCACTTAGTACACCCCACTGTCCGAGGCAGAGGAAAAAGCTGAGAAAATCTAAAAGTTACGGAAATATGCTGTGATGGAGTTCAGCAACAGCGGAAACTGAAGTGGAGTCAGTTTACTACCTGACATGAATGAAGCTCATCCTTCTATGCTTCCTACATTTGTTTATCACCTTATGTAATATAAGTTAAAGGGACAGAAAACAGAACAAAACAACAAATAAATAATATAAATTTTAAAAACAAATTATAGACACTAGTGTGTCTTGCGGAGGTGGAAACAACCGTTGCACACCGCAAAATGAAATGGGCACGTATAAAGAGGGTTAATCAATAGTAAAATCTGACAAGTGGAGCAAATCAGACTAGTTTAAGTCAGCTTCTGTCACTGTGAATAATAAACACAAGTTGAGAATATACAGGTCTGACAGCTTGGTGGTAGTGTTTTAAATACCTAGAGCTTCCTGTGGATAAAGTAGTGGATGAGCTGTGTGTGATTTGGCCCAATTCGTTGAGTATTCAAGATTGTGTTTAATATCCTCTTGCAGGGATTTATGAGGGCCTCGCAAAGGGAGTAAGACGTTGTCAACATGAAGACTGATTTAATGTTGAATACTGGCAGTTCAAATTCCTTTGATGTTGTTCATGTGCCAAAAGTTCAGGAAGTACAGCGTTGATGTTTTTGACGACTGCTGCTACAAGAGAGGAACGCACCAAGCTCTGAATGCATATAACTGATGTGTATTTACGTGGAGAGAACAGAGCTCCTGCTTAGGGCACCACCATCGTCATCTATATGCATTTGCCTATGCAGTTGATCCTTGCACTGTAACTGAAATATGTACACATAGAATCATGTATGCTGTAGCTACACAAAATGCATCCACCCTTTCTCATACACACCACACACACACACTTCAGTTCATCAGCCTAGCCAGTGACAAGTGGGTCTGCCAGTCTGTCTCTGTCAGCCTGACAAACTATGTGTTTGTGTGTGTGGGACTGATGAGTGCGTCTGAGCGGCTCTCTGTGGAGATTGCTGAGCAAAGCTAATCACAGAGTGGAGCATCTTGGAGCCCTCTGAAGTCCAGTGAGATTCCCCCCCCCCCCACACGGAGTCCAGGGGAGCTGGGCTGCCTCAGGCCACGGGAGAGGAAGTAAGAAGCTCCTTTGTATTGTGCTTCAAGCCCTCATCTCTGTTTCTCCAGAGAGGAAGCAGTTTAAACACAAGTATTTGCACTCAGGTATTTTAACTGGTTGAATGATACAACAGGATTAATTTGATGTGTTACCCTTGAAACTGTTGTTTTCAGTGGAAATGCTCCATATGAGTGTCATAGAAATGAATAGGTTTTTGATTACTATTACTATTGTTCAAGATTCAGAAATCTTTATTTCTGATAGCTTTATGTAAAATGTTTTGTAAATTTTTTCCTTCCCCTTGTACCCTTACCAATAACAGAGACACAACACAGAGGGAGGTATCAGGATGATAAACAACAGTCCAGTTAACAACCCTTTCAGTGATCAGGGTTTAATGAGACTCTGATGCTGCCGTGGTAGTGTGAACACACATTTCTACTATAACTCTACATTTGTCAAAGGTTTGTAGAATAATAGCAGCTAGATTGACTAAATAAAGTAAAAAGTAAAGAAAAAGAGAAATGTGCAATGCAAAACAATCAAATGTCTATGAAGATTCATCCAGGTGAAGTTATCTGGTAGTTTGAGACAACAATCAAATGCACTCAAACGACACTGTGCAAAACCTTCACACACAAATTAGCTTCTACATATTTCTATTTTTTATCACAAAAGTAAACTAAAATGTAAAACATATCTTACCTTGCTACAAGGCTTGGTTGTGTTTTTCTGCTTGTGGGAACCATAAGATGTTTTGGCCCATCAGTCACAGGAGGAAAAGCACTAAAAGCATTCCATTTGAATCAGTGTGATGACTTCAGGACTCTTCTCTGCTTATGCTACTATACCCAGCCTGATCATGGAGCAAATATCACAGTGTGAGCACACTTTTATACTATGATTTAGCTTTTTACAGGTGACATTTCACTTCTGTAGAAAAATGAAGCAACAGTAGCTCAGAAACAGGAACACAGGAAAATGAGAACAACTACATGGTGAATTTGGCTGCACATGGAAGACAGCAGGAAAAGCACACGTGTAAGTAATCAAATGAATTATGCTGAATTCCATTTAGCTGCTTTATAGTTTCAGGTACAACACAGTTAACATCAGTATCTTTCTGTTCTCTGCACATGAATCAGGCATCCAGAGACACCCAAATCTTTAAACCCTCGTAAAAACTCTGAGCCATCAAAACAGGCTCTCTGCTGAAGTATAATAGCCCTCTCTCTTCTTCCTATTTTACAGTATTTCCTCTGTCCATCTCTGCCATAGCGTGGGGGGTTCAGAGACAGAGATTAGAGACCCCCCTCTGATTCTACAGATGGACACTGCCACGGCCCTGCCATTAAATTCCTCTCAGCTCACACACTACCCTGTTTTAGCCATATAATAGAGCTGTAATCCACTTCAGAGTGGTTAGTAGTAGGTCTATACTACAGTGAAAAATACCTTCTTTAATGTAAAATTTATGCAGTACACCACAATTCTAATGCTGACCTTAGATTTTAACAAACGCTGGAATTCTGCTGCCCCAGCAGGTTCTTTACCAAAACCAAAGAATCTATATCCTGACTTCAAAATTTTAATGAAATATAGTATAGAGTATAGGTTACACTGAATATTGCTTTGTACTTACAGTAAATTATTAGGCATAGAGGCCATGAATTAACATAGATAAAGTGAACATTGTAGCATTACATTGTAACAATTAACACTAGTTAAAAAATCTGCTGTATACATACAGTATATAATAGAACATTAGGTTCATAATATTGAGGTAATATTACTGCCTCTACAATCCTGTGACAATATGAGTTCCTATTATTAAAGATAAATGTTGTTAAAGGAGTGTTTTGGCATATTTCATATAATCCCTCATGATACATTTTCTTAAACATTTTGAGATGTACTGTATTTAGGTCATTCCTTTGAGACAAGTATACACTGTGTGATTTTGGACTGTCCCAGATGAAAGATGACGGACAAGTGGCGATCTCTTTGGTCGTGGCTCCAAAATGTCACACTGTGAGAGAAACTCAAACATGGCCATTGACACGGTCTTGTGACCAAAGACAAAATTCTGACAGTGTCAGAAATTTAGAATGACTGTCTCACATTGTGACTGCTGCTACAAACTACATCAACTAACCAACAAATTGGATTGCCGCATCTAAGGATGCACTGATCAGTGACTTGAAGCCGTGCAGCCAGGTTTTGCAATGTGTGACCGTCCATCAAACTGATACTGTATATTCTGGGTTCCTGCATTGGTCTTTTGTGGTTTGCTGGTTTGTAGGTGGCTCAGTGAAGAAACACTGTCCATGGAAACTAAAGGGACTTCAGAAGATACCCACTTAGCTTCACGCGAACTTCAGAGTGCATCTTGGGACAGGGTGAGGACAGTCACACAATGAATGTACCTAAATCAGAATTTATCAGAGAACCTCTGTAAAATATTAAAGAAGCAGCCATGTCCCATATCGTTTCTAGTCCTTATTGCATCATTAGGAAGTTTTGTTACGTTGTATTGTTATTATAATTGGTTACAATTTCATTATGGTTGGTATTTCTGGCATTGGACAGAGCGTCCAATATCTGGGATTTAGCCATGAATGTTCGGGCACTCAGCCCTGCCAAGGACACATTACCTCTAACAATTTGTTCCAAGAGTATCCAAATATGTGGTTTTGGCACTGGTAGCTACCCACAGGGCACTTCTCAAACACAAAAACTGAAGAAGAAGAAGAAGAAGGAAAAAAAACAAAACAAAGAATGAAAATCCAATCATGCTTGTCACCAAACACGGGGCTGTCTGCCACCATTTCCTTGACTGCCAAGTGATATTATTCACAAGTTGATGAGAAATTTTCATGGTGGAACTGAGGAGAATTCTCCCTATTTGTCTCTGTTGTCCGTTTATGGAAAATCCTCTCACACAGACAAGTGTGACACAGGAGATAGGATTCATGACATGTAATATTAAGTGAATGGATCTCTAAATTTCTTGGCAACTATAGAGGAAGCATGAGAATACTGAATGTATGCAGGACTGGTTTCTGTGTGTGTCGTGATTAAGGTATACTGCCTTAATCCGTTAAGTGTGTGTGTATTTGTGGGTCTGCAGGGGGGGTAATCCTCTGTATAGACCCCACTATTAACCCCCTATGTTCCTTTCTCTTTTGCTCCAGTCCTCTTTTCCTTCCATCACCGGAGATTTCCCCTCTTTTCTTCCCCCTCTGTGACGCCCTCCAGTCGTTCCTCTCCCCAGTTGCCTTGACTTCCCACTGACTCTGTTCTTCTTTTACCCCATTCTTCTTATACTTTGCTCACTGTGTCACCAGGCAGACAGGACAGAGACAGCAATTTCGGGGGGGGGGGGGGGGGGGGGGGGGGGGCCCCCCCCCCCCCCCCCCCACACACACACACACACACACTTTTTAACTAACAGTGAAGCTGAGTAGACATAAGGGAAATAATGATGTTAATGGAACAAAGCAGAGTGGTGAAGACATACAGGTTACCGCTTCATTCTAGTGCTACCATAAATTTTGTTAAATGAGCACATCTTTCACTGTTATGCAAATAGTGAAAAGCTAAAAGCCTAAAAGCATACAGAACAAACAAGTCAGGGAAGAAATGTATTAGAGATGAATCTGATTAACTTTATTCACTGGTTACCACAACAGAGCTGCCAAGCTTGCTCCCGTTGGCCATGCTAATATGCTCAACCATGCTGATCAGGTCAGACGTGCTTGAAGCCTTGCTCATGCTGACCATACTAATCTGGGGAAGTCCAGTGATTCATTGTCACTTGATTCCAGCCAGTTCAACCACTTGTGAATTTCTTTAATCGATTCCATTAGAGACTTTGGGTTTGAGAAGCCCTAGGCTTTGTCCACGTTCCACATCACTTATTAATTTTAGTAATTTTAGCAGTTTTGAGTTGCTTTGTACCTGAAAACTTGCTAACCTGCATAGTCCACCAAGAACATGTGCTTGAAAGTATTTGCCAATGCAGTGGCTTTCCAGATTATATTGCATGTTGATGCAGCATTTGACCCTGGTTCAGCCATTTTTGTCAGACAACCGTGCCTTGTTTTGCCGCCTGTGTCGGCCTCCTGCTGTGCTGGAAGGCTTCATCAATGCATGTTTCAATGTCTGTCTAAAATTCAAAATAGGTGTAATGTTTAACATGTTCACCATTTTAGTTTAGAATGTTAACATGCTGACATTTGCTGATTATCACAAAACATAATCTTAAAAACATCTTAACCTGATGCTGGTATGCGTCCTAAACTAAAGCTGTGGACAAACTGATCTGATGGAGGTGGATGAAAATTAAATGGATCTTCAAAGCACAGTCCTGCATGGGTCAAACCTCACCAAGCAACCGCAAAGCTCAATACCTTCACTTATCTCTAAATCAACAATTACTCCACACCACCCAATACTAAGGTCCACGACCCAGTCTGCATCTCATCACTCACTGTAAAACTCCAGTTGAATACTGTTTATAAGCTTACAGAATGACTCTATCTGGGGACACTGCAGCTACGTGGCATGTGCTGTGCTCCAGGATGAATTACTTTTTATGTTTTAAGTTACATCTAATATTTGTTGGTTTCCCATGGTCAGGACCCACAACACTGAAAAACATTAACACTGTGTTCATGCATCACAGAACCATCCCCTCTTAACCATCACTCCACACTCAACGCATCTATCCATAATAGGTTAAGTTCAACCCTGTATTACCAGCTGCTGATCACACCATTTTTATGCCAACTAGCATGTTAGCATGCTGCCTGAATCACCATGTAATCTAAACAATGTCCATCCCATTATGGTAATCCATCAAACAAACCAAGTCAAATGCCTCATCATGTCACATCAATGACAGTGATATAGGTGGTGATGCTTATGACGTTTCTTCTTTAGATAATAATAATTCATACATGTGGCCAGGAATCAAGGGAACTGTGAGTCGAGCCACCAAGCCTGGGGTTCATAGACAACTGCCCTACCAACTTATCACAGTCGCTCCTACTAGAGTTTAGGTTCCACCGAGATTAGAAGTCCAGGATTGCTGGATTCAGAGTCCAGAGTGCTAACCATTACACCATGGAACCACACTGATGCAGATGGAGTACTGAGAAGACCATGACACATGCTGTGCACTTTGCTGTGCTTTCTATCTTGCAGCTCTGGGGGTGCTGGAGGAGGGGGGTCCTCTTGGACCATAGAAGAGCCTTCCTTTACTCTTCAACTTTTTTTCATTTCACTGTCTGTATTGTGGCATTGCATTTCCCAGAGGAATGGCTGAGCTGTAGACAGCAGAAAGACTGAGCATCTGGTGAAGATAACGTCAAGTTGGTGCCGATGGCAGCACTGTAGGTGTCTCTATGAGGCATTGAGAACCTCCTTGTCTTGGAGCTTTGCAAGGTCTCAGAGTCAATGTTCTCTCTTTCGTCCAGCTGCTCCACTCTATCTTGTCATGCACATTTCTCCAGGAGAAACCTACCTGAAGAAATCAGGTGTCTATAATCCCCTACCCCAATTACAGAAGGTTAGGTTTCTCATTAACATGACAGATAAGCAATCTGCTTGCTGGAGAAAACTAGTACGTGAAGCCAGTAAAGCCTGTAACCTGGTTACACAGTCAGTGACACCGTTGATGCTGAATTTTGTCACTTTTTTAATGCTGTACCACACAATAAATTTAATCTATATGCACTTTATTGGTGAAATTTCAGAGACACATATCTCAAATTCAATCTAAATTGGCAGATACCACTATGGAGAGGGGTGGACATTTTCATTTTTATTTTATTATGCATATTAAGTGGCAATTTGGGAGAAGCAGGCATTTAAATGAAGTCCAGGGGAATAAAAAGTTCATCTTTGAAGATCACTGTGAACACCTCAAATATTCAGGCCTTTACTTCAACACATGCCAGTGGTAGAAAGAAACAAAACACAAAAAAATCTATTTTTGCATTAAAGATCCAACCTAACTTATAAGCAATAAGAGTATCAGCATGCCACACAGCTGCACAACAGACATAGGAAATTAACACGTGTGACCACAGTTAGTTACCACATGAACAACAATGGGACTGGCCTTAAGTTGTCTGAGTCCTTTTATTAATTCTATTTATAAGATTTTTAATATAAAAGTTAAAATTAAGACAAACAACACAATACATCAAAACAATAAAGGGCCCAGTCAACAATGTATGGCTGGAGTACAGGATACAGTATATTGGATATTTATTTGTTTTTGCCAATGAAATCAAGAAATGGCCCCTAATATTTTAGGAATGCAGGAAGTGTCCCAAGATAAGTCGCTGTGAGTGGGCAAAGCTGACTCCAGAAAGTTCAAGCTCTCCTTGTCGCTTTCTATCCACTTTCAGCTTTGACTTTATTGCTGTGTCCAAAGTTTGAGCAACATCCTTGCATTGGGCAATAATTCATAACTGGCTTTTAATGATTTGGATGAAATAGCTTTTGCTCATGCTCACATTAAACATGTTATTTTTATTTATTTTTTTCATTTAAGTTATTGTTATTAATAGAATGGATTATTTCACGATTAAGGTGATTGTTAGTACTGTAGGTAGTTTTTGTATTATCTAGATTTCTTTTTGCTGTTCTAAATGATGCACCAGTGATACTGTAACTGTAGGTAAATAGAGCCAGAGTTGGATCTGTAGAGTTATATGTGTAACCACGAGCAGTAACTAAAAAAAATTAAATAAAGTGATGTGGGGAAGGTAAGACTGGTGGAGTGAGAGGGACAGTGAGGGCGCAATGTGTCTGTGTGTCTGTGACAGAGGGAGAGAGGCAGCCGGAGCAATTGTAATGTTATCTCTGCTGGACAGACAGTTTTCAGTGAGATAATCTTGTATTTAAATTTACACTCAGTCTTCTTTTGAGTATGGATTGAATTATGTACTGCTGACTGTGTAAGGCTGTTGTAGCTCATCTTCTATTAATTAGCTATTTTATCCTATTTGAGATTAGTTTTAGTCTTTTGCCGTGCATGATGTTAGATTCTCAACTTTATCCTGAAAAAGACTGTGACTGTTGTTTTTTGTGAATCAGTGCATGCTGCATGCTCCCTGCCTGTTACCGTGTGTTTTTGCTTTTTTTTTGTGTTTTCCCCGTTACATGTCTTGCGTGTGCATTGCTCTGTTTCTGTTCCTTGGTACTGCTTTTCTTCCTTGCCCTGTAGTTTAGTTTTGATTGGTGTCTAAACTCTTTTTTCCATTTTTATCTCAACCAGTCTCCCTCCATTATCAGTGATTTCCTGTTTGCCCTTATTGCCTAATTTTGCATTAAATTCCTTGAAATCCTTCTTGGGTCTGCTGTTTTACAAACCTTACAAAGTATAGTAGCAAAAAGGCGGAGTTTTCTACTAAAGATTTTGCAGCTTTGGAAACTATCCATTTATTGTGATTTATTTGGAAGTTTTATAACATGTCTTTGCAGAGATGAAAAACTGTGATTTTGACATCACTGACATCAACCTTACAAGAAAGAAGTCCAGTTGCCATGACTCAACTTCCAGACAACTTCACCTGGATGACTGAAGATCTTCACAGACATCACTGACATAGGAAACACTGAGTAATTTTTAAAGAAATAAGTTACACATTCAGAAGAATATCAGTCTTTTCACTAAACATAAACCTACTGTAAACCCAGGGTCCGGGAAAGACAGCGTTGTCCAAATGTACCAAAAAAGACATACCTGTACAAGTGTAAAAACAACAATTTGAAGTCCTGGACTAAGTCTAAGACTGCTGTCTTGTTCTCACATAAGGTTGCCGGGCAACCAGCAAAGACTCAAGCTTAGCACATCCAACTTCCAAACCTTCACATCATTGTCAGTGACACTGTGAGAAGCAGCTGTTAAAGCAATGAGTCATTTCTCATTTGATTTTTGGTACAATCACTTTTAATGATAATGATAATGATAATGATGATGATGATGATGATGATGATGATGATGATTACTGTTGTAGTTATTTAATGTGAATGTGTGGGCAGCTGTGATGCTACTTGTGCTTTATGCAACCATGACACTCTGCTATCAGTCCAAAACACATGGATGAGTCTCTGTCCCTCAGTCAGCCTTGAACCAGTAAGACCGTTTCCTTTTCCTGCTCCCATCCTGTCTGCTTGTCTTTATTACCCCACCTTGCTCATCCCATCTGAACAAACACAAAACTACTGATTGTCTGACTCAAATGACTAATGCATGTGGGTTTCATTAAAAGTAGTAAAACTGACTTCACCTAAAAACAAAGCGTTTCACAGTTCTTCCAAAGAACAGTGACAAAAATGTATTGTTTTGTCATTGTTTTTTTATAATATATTGATAAATATTAAAGAAACCAAATTACTAACTGATTAGTAACTACGTCTCAAGATAATTATGCTTATCAGAACATGTCTGGATACCTTATTGAAATTCACTAATAAAACAATTTTTTACAATTTTTTCACAGACAAGAATTGGGTTTTTATGGCTGAATTCCATTTAGTTTCAGGCTCCTGGTGTTGTGTGTCCTGGCTTACTGTCAAACTATCATGACTTTTCATGGAAATTTAATACAGTTATTGTTGATGAGTTAGCGTCACAATAATGTATATGCAGATTCATGTAGTTTGCCTTTCTATGGCCAGTTTTCACTTGTAGAAGCAGTTTCTTTTCTGTCATTTTTTTGAAATGCATCAATTTTTTATGTTCACCTAAAGGAGTCTACAGTTGACTTGAAACATATTTTTGTCTAGTGACTTTCTACTGATATCTTTGATAGACTAGTGAAAACTGTTTGTTCTGGTGCTGTTCTTGCAGCTCATTTGGAGCTGTGCTGTAGAGTTCATAGGATAGCTGCTTCTGATAGCAGTGATTGTTGGTCAGAGGCTGGAATAGTGTGTGTGGATTGTAGATTAATTTGGTTTTAGGTTGTAGGCTTGCTGTGCTGTGAGAGCCTAAACAACACCATAAAAAACTGAATAATGCTGTACTGCAAGAACTGACTGATAATTTTTTGGCTGGTAAAATTGTATTAGTATGTTCAATATCAACATATTTTCACCTTTCAATTTACATTACTCAAAAACATATCCTCATTATGTTAATAGAAGACATTATCTTACTGCAGTTAGATTCCCTACAAACAGTTACGTTGTGTAGAAATGTCATTTTTAGGAGACAGGGTCTTGAGTTATATCAGCTGTCTTGGTTCTTAGTCTAAGCACTTTGTAACTTTGTTAGGAAAACTCTAAGAAAACTGTATTTTATCATTATTCATTATCAAGTTAATAACCAGTCAATGTCCATATGAAAGCACAATAAAATGCAGTTTCTTCCTGTGTTGACAGTGTATTGATTAGAACAGTTGTACCTTATCTCCACCACCTAACAATCCACCTTTATTCAAACACACTGTTTGTGTTTGCATGTCTGTGTCTGTGAGCGTAGGTGGAACAGTGGGTGAATAAGGTCACAGATAAGAAGTAGAAGAGAAAATGTGTTGCTAGACTGTGGTGGGTGGGCAGAGGAGAAAAAAGGAACAGAAAGAAGGAGAAAGGGACAGAAGAAGTGACAAAGAGGAAAAAGGAGAGGTGTGTTTTTATCTTTCACTGTGACAACACCGTAAACTCACACTGTTCATTCCTCAAGTTCCTCCACCGACAGCATGTTCTCCACTCTCTCTAGTCAGCACGTCAGAATCTGATCATCTAGTCTGACTCAGAATGTTGAGTGTTTAGATCCTGGATCCACAGATCAAATAAAGTCCATTGATTCCTATCCCTGAACAGTCTCAACCATTGGGATTATAATGATCAGCACCACAAATCCTTAGGGCACTGCCAATCAAGGTGGCACTGCATGTTTCCTCTTTTTTCCTTGCACACAGAATAATCTTTAAATCATCTGCATGCAGTGAACAGTGGTGGGAACATGCATTGAGATCTTTTACAACAGTAAAAGTATCAATATCTCAGTGTAAAAAATCTGCATTAATAATTAGGTACAAAAGTATTAACAGCACAGTGTACTTTGAAAAGCCTAAATTAAAATGTATGTACAGTAGGGTTGAAATGATTTGGTGCAACACGGAACACTCTGTAGTGTTCCTGAACACCTCACAACACAGATTACCTACACTTTGTACTGTTGCTGATTGCAGTGCACTGGAGCAGCAGCTCGTAGACTACTAATGCTACCCTGATCCTGGTTCACGTAGATAAAACCGCAACATGAAACCATGGACGTGTGTGTCAACCGTTACACTGTACTGTACAGTATGTTGTAAGAAACATTTAATATTGTAGGTGACTGAGGTAAGTCAAATACTTCATGTACCATTGAGAGTTACATCAAAATAATTAATCATCCTAATGATGATTTATTTCAATTACAGAGTGTTTAAGGGTTTTTGAACTTGTAGTGTGTAGTATGGAAATAGTAGTATCTGATATACAAACTAAAAATGAATTACTTTGGCTTGCCTATCCTAAAATTACAAAAATGTTGTTTGAATCCTTGACATTTCCAATTACAACTGTTGAATAAATGTAGTGGACTAAAAAGGAAAGTATTTCCTTCTGAAATGATTTGTGATGGGAAATCACTTTAAGAAATAAAAAGCACTCAGAACCTGACTTACTAAAGGTTTGCATGCACAAAAACATGCAAACTTGACATCACTCGCTAAAAATGGCACCTGTTAAGGCTGAACACTGGGGACTGCTTCTTTCAAAATAGCACACACTGTGGATTTTGCACCTTTGCCTTCATAAATATGCAAAGCGGATTTTTGCCCGAATATGCAAAAAAAGGACTACTGTTTTAACAACCTGCCCCAGTATACAGCAGGATTTTCGAGCAATCAAGCAATCTTTCTTGGCAGATCACCCGCAAAATGCACAATTTTCAACATTTAGTCAGGTGACAATCCTCCTCTGTGTTTACTATTGAGGTCATATGGGTGGTGGAGTTGTACTGTGGAGTGTATATTGTCTAAGATGTGTTACTGAAGTTTTGTCCACCCTATTTACATAAATGAGGGGAGAGTGCACAGTACATAGAATATGGTATTTATCTGGTAATGGTATCCATCTTTTATCTTTGTTAGTTTCATTTTCTTTTCTTTAATTTGTTTTGCTAGGATTTCTGTTTTGGAATAAAATTTTGAAGCCATTTTGAAAAGGAAAAGACCCCTTCTGAAAGTGTCTTTTTGTCTGTGTCTTCAAGGACACTCTAATACTTAAGCTTTCAGGAGCGACTGACAAGATCTTTTGCACAAAGCAACCAAACTTGACACAAACTATTTTATACCATTCTTTTTACAACATGCTTGCTCACTGTTTGTCTGTTTGGTTTGATTTCCTGACATAACAGCTCATTGAATTTAATTCCTTCTGCTATCAAACTGTAAAATGTTGGATGTCAGTGGTGCCAGTTTTTCCATTAGTTACTGATCACAGCCTAAGTAAGACGTCTGGTTCCCACTGAGAGCATGGCTAATGAACCTGAGCCTTTCATGGCAACTTCAGAGGTTTTTCAATAAAATGATTTCTTCCTGCAAGACTTGTAGTCAAAGCTGAACAGAATGCCCACCCAAAGAAAGCCACTATATTTTAAAGTTGGTGCTGTACTGATGTGTGAGAGGATTCCTTTTGCTGGCTTGAACTTTTACTGGTAAGTGAGAAGCAACTCAACAACGTTCTTACACAGTACATCACTTTCACATGAAAAACTTTCATGAACTGTGGAAAACATGTCAGGGATTTTGATTAATCCCTTTGGAACATGGAATTTGCACTTCCATTACGTGACCGTGTGCAGTATGCACAAACTTTTTACTGCTGACATTGAAAAAGATTAGATTCCTTGTCAACAATCTAATAATCAAAAAGTTTCTTTCAAACTTTTGGGAAAATTTATGTCTAATGAAAGAAAAATGCTCTAAATTAAATAAATACTCAAATGAGTACAGAGTTAGTAGAAGAGCCTTTGTCTGTTTGCTTCCACTATATTTTAACACAGGCTTGGTGCAGCTGAATGTACTAATTATACTTACAAATCACTGGTGTAGATTATTTTAGTTGAACTGGGATCGTGATTAAAACCTTGGTTTTGGTGCCCTATTCATGGTATCTGCATCTCAGCAATTACACTGGTGAATGAAAAATGAACAATGATAGCAAAATTTATCAAAATACAAATTTAACAAGATGTCCTTGAAGATTGTGTGACACCCACAGGCAACCATGTTGGGGGTCCTTAGTTTCTCAGCAACAGTAGTAGCATTTTCCAGCATTTTTATAAGCTACATTTTCTTGTCTGCTCATGTCCTCAGAAGTCTTACTATAATAAATATTATTGCAATCTTGGATATGGGCTCAAACTTTTGATGGTTAAGATTCAAGCCTAGCCTACCGGGTTAGCCTCCAATGACCCACAGCTAAAGTTACCTCACCTACAAGTGTTACAGTGGTTTGTGTTTGCTGTTATGCTTTTCCAGTCAGTATGTTTCTTTGAGAGAGAGGAGTTCCACCACAGCATTTCATTCTTGGCCTTTGCTCTTTTGTACTTTACAGTGTATTTCACTTGTTGGCCAAGTCATACACAGTCATGGAATCTAGCTCCACTGTTATGCTGATGATATTCTGCTGTATGTGCCTGTGAAAGGATATGAAATTTCTCAGATTAGTAAATTAGAGGCTTGCTTATTAGCTGTGAAGAGCTGGACGTCACTGAATTTCCAGCTCCTGAATACAGATAAAACTGAAATGCTGGTCGTTGTCCCACCTTGACACAGAAAGCGGTTGTTCAGTAACTCTTGACTGTGTGATTTCACCCCGTTACACCTGATTCTGGCTTCTCATTTTATCAGCACATTAAATATTTCACCAAGACATAGATTTTTTCACCTATATGAATTCACTATTAAATATCCTGGGTTCTTTCTTCCTCTCCTGCCTGTTGGGGCTTCATTCAGGTTTGGGTTGTTCATTCTTCAGGAGTCTTGGCCTATTCCTCATCTCTCTCTTTCTCTTTATCTCTCTATGAGTTCAGTATCAGTTAATGCAGAACATTTCCAGGGTTTCCCTACATTTTCACAGGTAAATGACTGAAATACTAAAAAGCACAGGATAAACAGAAAAAGGGCTGTGTGGGTAAATGTGTGAAAAGGTTTGGTTGTGTTTAGTCCTTCTGAAGTCTAAAATTGATGTTTTGTATCTGTAGCTGTGAGCTGCAGCTCCACCTTCCATCATCTGACCAGTTAATCCCCACAGATTCATTAGCAGCTCTTCCTCCTGACTCTTAAATGTCACACACATGGAACAGACAGGCAGGAGGGAGGAAATGAGAGCAGATAGAGAGACAAAGGAGGAAAATACTACAAATACAGCAGGAGAGCTCTTTCCATCTTTAATTATCTCTTTCAATCATGACGACCAGATAATATGGTAGATTAATTATATTTTCCCATCTCTCCGTTTAATTAATTTGGTCATGCATACTGCACAGCTTGACTTTAGCCTGAATTTGAATCTCTCGGAGGCCAAATTCCCCGTGAAGGACTACACACTCCACATTTCTGCACATGAACAAATGTATTACACTTTTCTGACCAGAATGAAATAAAGGGAAACTAACTGGTACAATTTCCCCAAGGGGATCAATAAAGTATGTCATTAACATTATAATAAATAAATAAAAACGGTACAGCATGTTTTTGAAAATGGTTTACAGCAATGCAATGTGTCCATTATTCTTAGTTTCCAGTCTTGCCTCACCTGTAATTCTCTATAATGTATCCAGATATTTTAAGCAACATCAGCACATTAAGTGGCTGCATTTCCTACTGTGCATGTATGATAATACAGAATGTTGTATGCATTATAGTATCACTAGAAGCTGCATTAAATATTAGTGAATTTACTCAGGATATAACTGTACTCTGCATTCCCCAGTTTGTAGTAGTTTTGGCTGGCTCAGGTTTTGCTGAGTACAGAGATGTATTACATGTGTTTTTTCAGTTGTATTTACAATGACAAATAAATCAAGCTTTCCATTACTTTTTCTGATGGAGATATTTGTGACTGCTGTGCAACCTGGCTAATTTGCATCCTGGAAAAAGTGTTACTATGATAACTGGTAACCATGTGGTGTAATGTCACCAAACTTCTTCTTATTTAGTTCTTTAATGTTCAGTTGCTAAAAGTCAGATCTCTTTTCTATAGAAACACCAAAATGTTTAAAGATGGACATTGAATTATCACAATTCATAATAAAATTTAGAAATAAGCGAGACTACCTGTTAAAAATGTTAAAATAAAACACAAAATTCACCATGTTGTTACTAAGCACAGTACAGTATAGGACTTGATTGCCGATGCGTCTGTTTGAGTTGCATTGTGGGTAATATAGGTGCCAGGTTTTGACAAGGAAAAATAAAGCTTTTAATAAAAAAATATAATAATTTTCAGTCTGCTGCACTGATGATGATTTAATCTTTTCAGATTCAAATGCAATGTTAAGTGTGTGGAATATACTTCTAAAGTGACATTATGTATTCTTCAACAAGCTCTGTAGCAGAGTCCTGACATTCAATCAAACTCTGATCTGGATTTGAAATAGAAATAAGCTAGATTTAGGTCTTGTTGTAAACTCATGTTCATTGGCCTGGAATTCATCAACCACCCTACACTTT
Source organism: Sandelia bainsii (assembly GCA_032362345.1). NCBI lineage: Eukaryota > Metazoa > Chordata > Actinopteri > Anabantiformes > Anabantidae > Sandelia > Sandelia bainsii. The sequence continues at coordinate 1,016,975 of JAUMHL010000010.1, forward strand.
AGATTATCATTAACATCTATCTAAGATCAAATCTAAGTTTTATTTTTCAAACTAATTCCATGTAAACTGTTGATTTTAATTGTCAGAACTTATGAACAAGAGTTGTTCACTTAAATGATGAGTTGAATTTAATGTTTTTCACTCAACTTATTAAATTAAGTTGATGAAAAAAACCCAGAACTTGAGTTAGAAGAATTAGTTGATTATTTTGATTTGACATAAAATTTTAAGATTGACCGTTGACTCATATTTTTAAGTTAAAACAACTAGTAATATTTTACATATATCAGCATCATAAACATGAACAGTAATAGTGTAATTTTGTGCTTTAGGAAAGAAGTTTGCTTGGAAACAAATCCATGCTGTTATACTGCAGTAAGTTTGTTGTTGGGAGATGCATTCAGGGAGCTCCACGAGTCCTCATTAAGTTCACGGCTGAGGCAGACATTCATGTGATACTGCATGATTGTGTCAGACAGCGGGGCTGGTGAGGTGCTGCTGGTTTCCCAGCTGCTGACAGCTGCAGCCTCGTGACAGGACAGAGAACGTCAGCAGAGATGACAACAGCAAATGATCCTTCACACAGAGGGACAACAGAGCAGAGGTGAAACAGTGATCTATCTATTACTTTTTCGATCTCTTCTCTTTCTCCCGTTCTCCTCCCCCCATTCTCTTTTCTGACAATCTAGGTCAGCCTGTCAGTGTGGCTGTCTGCCCTCCATCCATCCATCCATCCGCCCATGCATCCATCCATCCAAGCTGTAGAGAAATACAACACCTACTGCTTCTGTCAGTCCACCATGATTTGTTTGGCATTGTCATAGGACCTGTCAATCACTTTGCCTTCATCTGCCTACTTACCTGTCTCTCTGTCACTCAGTCAACACATGTATGAATGAGTTAGGCGGAGAAATTTACAGTAACTATCTTCCCTCTAAAATCAAATTAAATCAGTTGGGCTCTCCCTTCTGGTGAGTTTAGCCCAGTTCCAACAAACACTTGCATTGCATACTAGTCTGTGAGTTAATCATTTAAATGAACACAGTTTGTTTTATTTCGTTCAAGTTCGTTCAAAAATGGCAACAACCACATCTACAATGTCAAATCATGACTGCAAAAAATACAACTGATCCTCTTCAGGATAGATTTCCCACTGCTGACTGTATCTGCAGTAACATCAGGAGCTGCCATCTGTCAATCCCAGCCCATTCCAGCTCTGTACTGCACAGTACAGATACAGTAAAGAAGTCAGAGGTTAAACAAACTTTTTTTATAGTCTATTCATGACTATAAAACCAGAGCTGTGTTTCCAGATTTGACTGACAGAAAACAGCCGTCGGTGCCCTGTATCCACCCAATTCTCACAAAAGAAGCCCATTGTTTTTACTTTTTGAAAAAGCGTATGGCAGGATATGATGATATTTTGCTAGTCATAAGTCCTAAGTCCCAAAACTAAATAAAGGGAACACAATTAAATAGATAAGATAAGACCATTATGCTCATTTATTTTGTATTGTGAAAAATTCTACAGTCTTAAATATTTGTGTGTGGCCACTGCAAGAGGGAGCCTTTAGTACTCTCTTTAAAAAAGTCATACTATACTTAATTTTGGGTTCATATTTTTATTCTGGGGCTCTACTGAAATAGTTTCGGCCAATTTACAATTCCAAAAACATATTTTTTTATAATTGGCTTGTATGCAGAACCTCCTCTGACCCTCTGACTAAAACAGTTTATTTCAGCTCCTGCTCCCCCTGCTGGTAGGCCAAGCTGTGCCCAAAACACTCAGTCAGTGCGTTTACATGCACTTAAGTAACCAAGTTCCAGTCGCATTCTGGAGTACACTCATTTCTTAACTGTCATGTAAACAGAAAACCTGTTTTCTGTAATCAGGATAGGGGATAAGAGAAACCTGATTTCCCCAGATAGATTACTTCCAGAGATTTCTCTGCCATATATATGTGTAACCATGTTTCCTATCTGCTATTTATATACAGTATATTTATATTCACCACTCTACTACCTACAGCCACCTAAAGTGTGGTTCCTGGATAAAAGGGGACATCATTACTCGGAGTGATGCTACCTCATTTTAAAATCAAGTCTGCCCAAAACCAGACAAAAACTGAAACCAACACAAAGTGCCCTGTAGATGTCTAAATAAGTGTGAATTAAAGAAATACATGGTAAAAATTACCATGTATTTCTTTAATTCACAGTTTGCACTGTGCCTGTTTGTGTGTCTATCACAGTGCTTTTCTCAAAATAAAAAGTCAGGAAACACTCTCTTCTGTCTCTGTACAGTTAAAAATCTGTGAACCCTGCTTCAAAAGTAAGTTCAATGCAGAGGAGAAATCAGATTTCTCGTCTGCTGCCTGTATCTGCTGATTTCCAGTAACCTGGTTTCCAGAAAAACCTGGTTACTTAAGTGCATGCAAAGACAGTCAGTGACCGAGCACCTCCCTGTTTGTCTGTGTCTGTAGAGGCTACATAAATTGTATCTTTACAATTTCACATAGTTTTACTGCTTTATCATTCAAAATGTCAGCCATAGACACAACCTCACAAACAAAGAGTGCAGAGGGTAACTGTGCTTTACTGCTGACAGTTACTGACCTTTTTTTTGTCATTTAGCACTTAAATGTTACTGTGGCAAGAACAGGGAACAGCCTTGACTGGAATAAGCACACAATGCTAGCGAGGAAGGAATTCTCCTGATGCTGTACAATGGGAATTTACAAGACTGGACTACAATAGACATTTAGCTGACATCAAGGGCCAGGCAGGTCTCTCCTTGCCTGAATTTACCACTGTATTGTCAGTGAGGATGGACATGTTCTTTCACCTGAGTAGAAGAGCAGCAAACTAGCAGGAGGTGTCATTCACTAGGTAAATCATTTCATAAAGGCTATAAAAGTGAACTAAAATTATTTGCAGGCTAAAAACAAAACTAACACAAAAAACACTATATAATAAAGGACAGTATGATTTCAATAGTACTAATAAAAGAAATGTGAGTGTGTGTGTGTGTGTGTGTGTGTGTGTGTGTGTGTGTGTGTGTGTCAAGTTCAGCCCTTTGTGTGTAGATGCCCTTGACTTATTTTGGATGGTGTTGGAAAATCTGTGTTGCCTATTGCTCATCAGGAACCATCTGTGGTGATAACAGATTTACTGTGGAATATGATTTCACACACACAAACTCAGACACACACACACACACACACACACACATACAAACACACACACCCGCACACATAAAAATGCTTCAAAGCAAAACTTTTAAAAGAATCCTTCAACCTACTGCATGCTTAGCCTCTATTGTACAATCCCACTATGGCTCAGCCCTTCCATAGCTTTTCCTATTATTATTATTTTTACTTTTAGTGGAGAGTGTTCACACTCTGAGGTCCTATGGTGTCAGTGCTAACAGGGCCAGCTAGTAGTAGTGGTATTTTAACTTTTACAGGACTAAACTCTTAAGACTAAACAGCCATCTTACTGGCTTTATCCATGCATCCATTTTTTGTCTTTCCTGCATACAGGTCACAGTGGCAGCAGGCTGCGTAAAGTATCCCAGATGTCCTTCTCTCCATTTGTGTTCTCCTCTTGGCCATTCCAAGATGAAATAGGATACTGCATATAATGCCATTTGGGTGTCAAATAGTTTCCTTTCAGGTGGACCTGCCTAGATAGCTCTAAAGGATGTGTCCTGGAGGCATCCTTACCTGGGCATCCTGCTGGAACTTCCTCATATGGCTCCTTTCAAGGTAAAGAAGTACTGTGAGGACCCACATAATGTCAATAAGGCAAAATTGACTAACGTGGGTGCAAAAGTGATAAGATAAGAAATTTTAGTCTTTACCTGCTGCAGCTGATGTTGATTTCTGTTGAAGAAAAAGGATATATTGCAGTTCTCCTCTGTAATATATCCCTTTGCTCCAAGATGACAAATACACAAAAAAATGAAAGGATCTTTTGCAAAAAGGTATTGTTGGAGAATGTCATAGCTTGGTTCTTTGAACAATGCAAGATCGGTTCTTTCACTGGGTCTTCACCATAACAGGTAGTTCAATGTGAAGGAAATTACTTACTGTGCTACTCAGTTTTTACAGTCACTTCTGAAGGTCAACATACTGTACATATTCAAAATTTCACAACAATCATTTCAATAGTGGTTAAAGTGAAATAAGAAAATAATGAAGTTCTTTTGGATAAAATAACTACTTAGTTAAGGTTAATGTTCTCTGTAGGGAGGTAAATAAGAAATTTGAAAAGTTCAACCCATTGTCAATCCATCCAACTACCCTGACCTCTTCCTTATGCCGACTTCATCATTCAGTAACAATGACTGATTGTTACAGTCCTTTATGAATGTAAACATGATGTTTTGGGGGCACCTTCTAAAATGACTGATGCAGTAATTCTTCCTGGGAGGTCAGTCTTGGATCGACAGCCCAACCAATATTAGCATCCATAGAGCCACAGCACCAACATGGCTTAAAATATGAAGAAATACTGTATTTATTGTTAATAGTTAAGATATCATTTTAATATTGATAAAATACAAATTGTTGCTTTAAAAGTAGAGCAATTCATTATTCTCTCCTCCATCACAGAGTTTTGCAGTAAACCTTCAACATTTGACACCCAGTACCTAAAAGAGCCACTGTCAACACCAGCCTTCAGGATTTTCCCTGCTCCTGATCTTTGCCTAAAGGCACAGATCATGTTCACTGATGTTAATGTTCATCTGTCCACAGGAGGAGAATATGTATTACATGTGAACTCAGATTCAGTTCTCATCTTACAACTTCTTCAGTGACTAGTGGCTAAACATTTCCTGTATGTGGAACTCAGCTCTCAAGCAGACTCTAGATTGCTCAGCTGGCAGTGAAAAAGAGGGCATGACTGGAGGTGAGAAGGACTGGCCCCTTGTGAGTGACCACTGGGTGCTTCAGCAGGGTCTCCGCACCTTCTGGCTTTCTCACCAATTGTACTTTTAAGTGTGACCCATTTAACAAGTCCAACTAACCCCAGTGTTACTCAATAGATAAAAGAGCTACTTCTCCCTCTGTCCCTCTGTACAGGGCCATTCTTCATCATGATAAGCTTTACTTCCATTAGAGATATAAATAAGTAGTATATGTAAAACATTCAAAAACACTGTGTGGTCATTTAATCTTAATAAATTCTCGAGGCAAAACCATTTGTCATTTTATTCTGTGTGCTGTTTCATTTGTGAAGACTAAACCAAATGTACAATAAGATGCCTCCCAGGACTAATTAAAAAACTAGCACGTCATAGTTTTTCTACTCCACAAGCAGTGATCCTTTGGTGTTTAGTGTACTAATGTTCCATGGGTTCTGTGATTACATGATCAGCATCTAGTAATGTCAGAATGCTAGGATACCAAGATGGCTGCTGAGATATACTGTACAGTAGGTAGTAGTGTCTAGGCAGCCTAGTGCTCAAGGATCCCAGGAGTGGGTAAGGCAGAGATGGTCTCCCCTAGTTGTGCTTCGTCCTCTCTGTGTCTCTTTCTCTCTGTACCTTTCTGCAGGTGTCCTCGACCTCGGAGT
>JAUMHL010000010.1:1046986-1060080 GCA_032362345.1 Sandelia bainsii
TCCAGTTGCCATTGAAAAACCTTTTTTTGAGATAACCATGACCTGGATGACTGAGAATCTTCACAGATATTAACATTAATTGTCATTCTGTCACAAATGTTGCTGCCTGTTTTACACACACACTGACACAAGCCTTCAATGACAGAGGGTTCATTCATTTTTGCTCACATGCTGTACACAGAGCATTTTGGTCATTTATTCATCCATGTATGAAAGAATAATGGAAATACATAAATAGATTATTGCTCAAATTATTATTCTAACAGGGCTTTCTAATCTTTTACATCAATAGTGATATTGTTCTCTTTGAACACCTTAAAATTCTCTTTTGTAGTGTTTTTAGTTTATTAAAGTGTTTATTAGAGAGACGAAGACAGGGATGATGAATGATATCGTCAGCAGTAGAAGACGTGCATTTAATCTCTCTCTCTGCAGTGGTTATCCTCAACTCAGACTGGACCAGCTTGATAGTGATACAGAGATGTTACTGACCTACTAAGTGTGTTTGTGAGTTTTATTTAACAGAGAGCAGGGTTCTTGTGCTTTCTATCTTACGTCTGGCTATTTGCCAAATCAGTACACACTGATGAAAAAAAAATCACACATCTGATACTGTCTTCTATAGAATCTCTATTCCATGATAAGACGTGGCTGGCTTCAAAACCAGTTGTTAAGTTCTGACTTCACGCTCATGCGTGTAAGGAGAGTAATGTATGTGGTCACGGTCACGTTCAGGGTTGATGAAGGTTATATGAGTGTGTTTAAAAATGCAACAACACCTGCATGACAATCTCAGAAACCCTTCTCTTCTTCCAAATACATTTCTCTTTTAGTGTTCTAGTGTAAACATCATCTGGCTGAGCATCAGCGTCACCTGTGGACACTTGGTCCCTGAAGCGTCCATCTGTCCCACTGTCTCTGGTTACACTGCTGCTATTGAACAGAGCAGATTCTCTCAATGCAGCCATATGTGTACTATTGATTCCTCCGGTCACTCAGTCACTTCAGGCACTTTGGTTGGGCAGAAGGAGCTGCTAGGGTCAGCTGCTCATCAGTGCCAAATTACCCTGATAAGTGGCATCAATTACTCTTTATTACATGTAGTTAGCTTTAGCGGCTGTCAGCAAACTGGATAGTGATTGATGAGAAGGTATTCAATACCAAGACATGTGGTAGTGGCATACCTGATATGAAAATCAAACAGAAAAAAGTAACAGAAGAGAAAAGTGACAATCGTTCTGCCTCATGTTTTACCCTCAGCTTAATACACAGCTGTAAAGTATTTTACACAAAGTAAAGAATGTCGAATTTTTATTTGACACTAAGGTGCAAAGGGTGCCCAATTCAGTTCTATTAATTTGTGGTATAACAATCCCTCAGGAGTCCAAATGTGACACCACATTCAGAAAATTCAATGCTGCTTTCAGACTGGTTCAAGTAGACTCACAAGTAGGCCTCTTCATGCTCGAGTGGAGTCCTTTCAGAGCAGCAGGTGTCTGAGTACAGAACCCTGAGTAGAGGAAATGAAACAGAAGAAGCTCCATCCAGTCTCAACGGTGAACGGTGTGTTCACAAGTTTACTGGCAATTTGGATTTAGGGATTTTAAATATGTGTGTAGTTTTATTTGCTAGTTAGATTTTGAGTGTTATTTTGCAGGTTTGCAATCAATGAAGTTGTTTGCCTTATGATTCTCCTAATAGAAAACACTTTATTTTTCTGTCTGGAGTAAAACACACAATAAAACCTGACCTGTTCACACCAAAATTTCATGGTCACCAAACTCCCTTCATAAATCTTGTGATTTAAGCCTGGCTTGCTTATTTCGAAGAAATTAGCAGGGAAAATAAAAATGTATACATGAGTTTTGTTTAGTCAACAGCCAGTCTGACACATACTGTATGCTAGTCGTCATTTTATGGCAAAGTAAAGCATCCTTCTCAAAAGATGACAAACTAAATCATCTTTGACAGCTGCCATGTATTTGTCATTGGTGTGAGATTAGAGCAATCTTGTTCATGTTATTGAACCACTTAGAGCAACCATGTGCTCACAACAGCTTAATCACTAATAACACAAAGTAAAAACTGATGAAGAGCAACAGTGAACCTTTAGTCAATGGAGCTTTAATTTAATTTATATGTCAGCCTAACAATGTCACTAGCTTTTGTGAAAAGGTCCAACACATGGAATGAGCTGAAACTGATTCACACATTTTTTCCTTGGTCAATTACCTAAATTATATGCAAATCTGGTGATTAGTTTAGTCACCAATTAATCCAACATGCACAGTCTTGGGGCTGTGGGAGGAAGCCAGAGTACCTGGAGAGAACGCATCATGGCACCTGGCTGACCTGTGGACCTGAACCCAGGCTCTTCTTACTGTGAGGTGCCAGTGCTAATAACTACACCACCGTGCCGCCTTGACTTAAAACACTGTATGCATTTACTCCATATACTTTAAATTATGTGTAGAATTTCTGTACATGTGTTTCCCAGTATTAAAACAAATCTCAAAGTTTGTTTCGGCTTGTCCCTCCTGGGGTCACCACAGTGGATCACTCCACATATTTGATTTGACAAAGGATTTTACACCGGATGCCCTTCCTAACGCAACCCTTCACATTTACTAGGGAGGGACCGGGTTTGAAACATGTCTGATGTGTTTTAATAGGTTTTGGACCAGAAGCTACATGGCACTCATGAGGAAGATATTCTACATACATCACATACAATACTTAGTAGTTAGCAGGATTTTGTTGGTTTGAGTCTGTATATGATAATTTTTAATCATAAGAAAAAAAAAACATTACCAGACTTTCAGCTGTTCTGATTATGTAGGTTGTTGTTACACTAACCGTTTGGCAGCCACACACGTGTAAAACTGTGAAAGTCTTTGTGAGTTTATGTACACATTTCTTCACTTCACAATTGAAATCAAAATCCATTGATTAAACCACTCTCATATGCAACTAACAAACATTTCAGATGTGTGCTGGTAATCAAGTCAGACCTTCACCCCAGAGAGCAGAGAAAATGAGAGTCATAAGAGTCATTATTTTACTTTCCACTCCACCAGTGTCCATACCCCTCACCCACGCAAACACACAGCCCACCGCTGCTGGCTGTCAGTCAAAAGGCCACTGAGCCTGTTCCGTAGCTGTTTTTGTCCATGCTTTGACACCCGTGGCCGAAAGCTTCATTGCAACACACTCAAGGCTGGTGACCTGACGGCGAACACAAACACACACGGAGCCACATGCACATTCAACACATGCACATGCATTCACTTGCACATGCCCCCAACACACACACACACACACACACACTTACACAGACAGGCCGAGTGTGACACAATGAGAGGGAAATTGAATCATTCAGTAGAAACTGGTGGGGATTCAGGGATTAGTGGGGATTTCTTTAAATTCTTTGGGGAGTGCTGCCTGTGGAAAAACTCCAACAATTGGAATGCTTAGACCCCCTCACTGCCTCTCCCCCCTCCCTTCACCCACCTAAAAAAGAAAAACACTGAGGTCCAATATGGCTGGTGGGAGCTGTCCAGTACAACCACAGAACAGTAATTGTTGAGGGAAGTTTGTGTAAGAGTGAGTGATTGTGATATTAACTGACATTGTGCTGTGTGTTGTCATTATGAAACTCCTCTGTGACCTTAATCCAACGTCGCTAAAGGCACTTTCAAGCTTTCAGAACAACCTCTGACTCTCTCTCTCCCTTCTCTCTCTTAAGGTCTCTTTCTCTCGTCCTCTCTCACTGTCCATCTGTTGCCCACACTTTCAATAGACAGTTTCAAGGCCTGCTCAGCATTTCATAGGCTTTAACAGCTCTATTGTAAGTTAGAAAGCTGGATTTAGACACTGAGAATGAGGGAGGGAAGGAAAAAAAAAAAAACGAAGGGACAGAGAGAAAGCTTAAAAGTGTGTGTGTGTGTGTGTGTGTGTGTGTGTGAGAAATCATCCACATAAAACCTCAATGTTATTATGAAAAAAGCCTCTACAGCTCCCCTGGGTATTAAAATGACACAAAAGACAAAAAATGAAACAAGTGGATAAACAGATTAAGATAAAAAGAAAAAGCTTTAAACCCTTAAATGACGCACCCGAACAGAGAAAACAAGTGGAACAGCAGGAAGAACAGCCATTCTGTAGATTAAAGTCTCTCCAGGTGGGATTAAATTTTGAAGAGCCTTGTTCTATGAATGTTTTCCTGTCTGTAGTGCCATGTCAGAGATCTTCACCAATTGCATGTGCCTGCCTTGTTTTTCTCATTATAATCTGCAGAGCTCTGCAGCTTAATGCAAATCTTGTGATTTTAATGCATCTTTCTGAAGATACACAAACCTACGTGGACGCCCCTGTCCCCAGACTTCTGTGTGCTCTTGATCTGGGGAAGACTTTCCTTGTTTAATATAAATAATTAAATAAATCATAAATAAATCATAATGATAAATAATAATAAATAAATCATAATGTTACAATGTACAGTTAAAGTAAAGCACAGCGGGGCTATAGAGGTCATCATACAGTCAGAGCTGATGCTGATGTGGTAGAAAGCCTCCATATACACTTACAAATAAAATTTGTTATTGTGCAGTGTATATGGGCCTGTCAGGAAATCAATCAAATCAATCCAATCTAATAATAATACTGTGATAAATCTTGTCCTTGACAATAATATAACTTTATTCCACTTTATTCTGAAAATCTTATGATTTATTTGCCTAACATTCACCTCAATATTTTGTTATACTGATGCCCCGGCAGCTTAATGGGATCAAATCTCTCTTATCTCTCACAATCACATGAATTGTATACATAATGAGAAGAAACTACAAAATCCAGTGATTAGAATTCTGAAGGTGTTAGTTCATTACAGATTGTGCTGAAACGGATTTCTGGATTCACCCTTATAATCACTTATGCTTAGCTAAAAATAAAATAAAATAAACAAAACAACAGTATCTTTAATGCATAAAATGAATGACTACACTGTGTCTCACAACACAAATTGTACATTCAACTTAACGTCCTGTGTATGGGCACAAGTGAGTGGAACCGTTTGTGTGACTGATTAAATATAGCACTTATGGTGCAACCCTGGTGTCAGCCCTGTCTCCTAAAAATTATGTTCGTATAGGACGAAACTGCAATCCCGATTACGTTTTGTGTTAACGTATTAATGAAATGTTCACAGGTAACGTAGGCAACGTCAGCATTAAAAATGACACCAAAACACGATCTTTTTTCTAACCCTTTTCTAACCCTCTAAAACCTCAGTACTTTTTTTTGCCTAAACCCAACCTCACAGGGGACTTTGGTCTCGAACTCGGGTCTCTGGCATGTCAGTCCTTCACAGTAAACGCCCTCCATTCACCCCAACCACCTCCTTGCAAACCGTTTTGCATTAATAAATGTAGCACGTCATTCGTTCATTCACAAAAATACGTTTCAATACAATGTGACAATTAAGTTCTACAAAAACGTAATCACGTCGCAAATACGTCCGTTGACAAAAAATAATCGGGAATGCAGTTTCGTCCTATACGAACGTAATTTTTAGGAGACAGGGTTGCTGGTGTGGTATGGCACAAACTGGAAGAGCAAGACAAATACATAACTAGAGCATCAGCAGGTAGAGCCAAGATGAGCTTCAATCACATTTGCTTCTCTCACCCCTCTTTAATAGCAGCAGACTGTTTGATGGACCGTGAGGGCAGCTCAGGTCAGGTTCTGCAAAAAGAAACTGTTCTTATGTTCCAGGTGCACACTCTCAAAGCACAGGCACCACAAGCCTGTCTCCTAAAAATGAACTTTCTATCCACCTAATTTGCAACCTCAGTTATGTTTTAGTAGGGAATGTAATTGCAATCAGATTACATTTTCTGCTAACATAATAAGGACGTGTTAATAAGCATTAAAGAAAACTGACAAATGTGTTGATACTGAATATATTAAATGTTCATTGGCAACATATTTCAGCCAAACAATCTCTTCTTGCAGTGGAAGATCCAGTTTTTGTGGCTACAGCGTTATTAAGCTTTTGTTACAGTTTGGTTTAGTTTGTTAGTCTTTATCATTGTGGTGCTCCATTCATTTAAAAATATGTTGCACTGGAACAAAAATGTAATCATGGCTGCGATTCAGCAACATAGAAACATAATTTTTAGGTTCTGTATGCAGTTCCATACAACAACCCATTGAATGCACAACACAGATTACACCCATTATCTTAACCGCTTGTCCTCGTAAAGGAGCTGATACATTTATTAATTCTAAGGGAAAATATGACTATTAGGGTGATATAATTACTAGACTTACTAGACTCAGAGTTAACTCACCTTGGTTAGACAGATATTTGACTAATATTATATAATAATAATATAATATATTATATAATATATAATAGTAATTGGTGAATTTATAATTTTCTTTAAATAGGGTTTGGATATGCAACATTCATTGACATACTGTACTGTACTACTGACCTGCTACTGTCACCGGTTATCTATAGGAAGTCATCAACCTTGATGTGATGTGTCACATCAGCCCATTTTACACATGCTGTTTTATCCTGAAAGAAAACTGGAAGTGAATTATATCATACATACGTACAGAAAAATGTTCCCACGCCGATAGAATGTGACCAGAAGCCGAAAGGGCTCTTTTAGTTGTGAACCTCCATTCATGAGATAACTACACCATGACAGCAACATAAAATAACTCCGGACCATTCATGTTCACACATAAGGAAGAATGCACTTATGGAGATGAAACTAAGATGGATCCTATTTCCAGATTTAATACAACTCCACTACCCCTATTAAAACAGTAATGGTGTAAATGTACTAAGTTCAAATTAATCCCAGTTAAAGCTTAGAAAATGTTTAAATATGCACTTTTGAAATACTTCTTATCTTTTTAGACTTCTACACACATAAATAAAAACACTGGGGAAATATTAAACTGAACCGCCAAACGGATGTCTACTCTGAAGGAAATCAGTGTCATTGGTAGCATTCCATAAATCTCACTCACCCAGAGGGTTCACAAAAGGGAAGAATAACACAACTCTGTTAAAAGCAGTGCTTCCAAGATGTGCTGTTGAAAACTTGAACGCTCTATTGTCAAAACCACAAAGACAATGACATAAATATGATTTCTGCTTGTAAAGATGATGCTAATGCCTTGTTTGTCTCGCTAGTAGGAAGCAGAAAGCATCCGCCACACCCAACTGTCCCTTTGTCTCCTGATAGTTTGAGTTTAATGTTCTCAAAGTTCATTTAAGGGCATAAATACCAGGGCTAAAGGCTAAAAGAAGAAATGGACCCAATCTAACATAATTGAGGACAGAGGAGACGGCTGGGATAGGCTCCAGCACTCTTGTGACCCTTACAAGATAATGCATGGATGGATGGATGAGGACAGAGGAATGACAAAACACAGTTAGAAACAAACTATAAAGTACACACACCTAAGACAGTAAAGTTTCAAGTATATTAGCACATGTGGAGAAATGCACAGATGTAGGTAGAATTTAGTAGCTTTTTAACAGAATAACATCTACAAAAAAATGTGACACACACAGATGAGCGCAACCACTACTTGAGCTTCTGGGACTGAAAAATGACGTGAGAAGAACAGCACTGACACTCACCAATTTTGGACATCTGCTGATTTTGAGAAAAGATAGAATTGGTTGATTTTTTTTCAGCACATTAGGCTGAGGACGTAACGTGGTAACCTATCCAGGAAGCACCTGGCAGTTCTTGCAGGAAGGTAGCGGGCTGGCAAACACCTCCTCAAGCACCACTGGGGAACATGATATCTGTTTCCACCTTGGACTGAGTAAAAGAACAGAATACATCTTGAATACTGTACAAAATACAGACTAAATGAATAACAACATAACATTATGGAGGTGTAATTATGGAGGTGATGTACAGTATTATGGAGGTGATATATAGTAGATAACAATGTCCACCCTCATTAGCAGTTACAATTGTGTCTTTTCAACCAGGTCCCAGTACACTCTCTGGTCCAATGTCCATTTTATTTGCAGAGAGATCTTACATTCCCCATAATGATTGAGGGCAAACCCTGTCTGTTTTCTCAGCTCTGCACTCTCAGCTCCCGGTGGATTTCAGGTCCTGTGGTGGATCTAGAAAACGGAAGTTTACCACCTCTGTTTTCTCTGTTACAGTAACTAGGTACATGAAATGTTATTTTAGAGTTCTAAAATGATCCACAATATATCTTGTTCTATTACAGTCTATGAAAACACATGAAATTCTATGGTTATATACAGTACAGTATCTTCAATGAAATGTCTGAGCTGTGACCCAGTACTGGTGCATACAGTGTTATGCAGACTGTATACATGTGATAATTCTGGCTGACTCTGTCATCCACTCTCTACCAGCAGTGAAAACTTTCTTTGGCATGCCAACCATCAGTTTTCTTTGTGAGCATCATGACTTTTAGCACATATTTACACCACAGCAGTGATACTGTGTCATAATGCTTCAGTGATAGCAGCCCACTGCCTGACGCATGGGGAGGAACAGAGGTGACAGGGGAGAAGGTGGGCGAGGGTGAGCTGAGGAGCAGGTGCAGCAAGAGGTGGACATTTCCAACATGGACAGAGCAGCCATGAAAACACCCTGAAACCTTGTCATTTGAAGAGAAGCAGCTGTGGAGGTGCCATTTTTAGAACAGCACAGAGATCACCACTGACCTAGAGAAACCAAAGGGCCGTATTTCATTTTGAAACATTTCCATGAAATCTGGAAAAAATGTGAATAAAATAAAAAAGTGATACTAAAAATAGTTAAGAATAATTATTCAACATTATCTGGATGCTGTTATGGTTATTGAGACATTTAGGATGTTTTGTGTACTGTGCCTGTTTGTGTCTGTGCTTAGCATCGTTTCCTAATTGTTCTGATATTGAATGTGAAGTTGGATGTGTTTAGTCAGTTGGATTTGATGTCAGTGCTCCCCTGACTGGACAAATGAGGGTAGTTTCTGTGTCTATACTGTAGGTGTTACCCAGCAAAGCTTACAGACAAACACTAGTTAACTGAATGTAAATAAGTAGGTTTGATTTTTTTAAGCTTTAAACTAGTTGTTCAACTTATGTTTACACGTTTTCAACATAAGTTGAATAAGCAGCTCAGAGTTCACTCCCATTAAATTAGGTTTCTACAGAAAACTAGAAGACTTCCCATCATTGTTTGAGAGTTAAAACTCTCCAGAGACACAAATGTTCTTTGTCTCTGATACATATCAAATGATGTCATGGTTGATTCTTGTCATAATTATAGAAACTATACAAATGATGAAAGTGATTTCAGCAGCTGCAGCTTTAACTTGCAGAACTGACTCTGAAAAGGTTAACCCCAGTTTATGCCTCTCATGTAATCCCCACAGACTCTTCTAGCTATTCAGGTTAAAAAATAATCGAGTTTGGTCCTGGAAAAATATCTTTTGAGTCTGTTTCTCAGGTACAACAATTTCAGGGAGATGGGAAACAACATTGTCTCACGTGCTTTGATGGAAAGTCATAGCATCTTTTCGAAAGTAAACGTGATGATAATATCAGCTGTACTAAATTGTAGATGCTACATATAAAGACATAAATATTTCCCTCCTTTGAATGACATCATTTCCTGTCACCATCTTTGTTTTTGGGGAGAGGAAGGAGTGACTGTACCTCACTTGGTATGGAAGTTGTCTACAAATGTCAAGGTTGGTTCAACACCTGCTCCACAGATTTGTGGCCACATGTCGATTTGTCCCTGGACAAGACTGAACCCCGAACTCTTGGTGCCTTAAATGCAGCTGCCTGTCCACTAGAGTATTAAAGTATTAATTATCATCAAGAAATTAGGATCATTTGTGCAGCTGCTTAGTTTTCTGGTCTGTTGATTGGGACTCATACACTCATGTTCCAATGTTAGTATCCACTTTTAATTCAGTTTTTTTTTGTGTATGTGTGTAAAAACATAAAAAATCATCCGACCTTAGTGGCTCAGATGAACAACAACATGTAACTTTTCTCACCGTACCATTATTTTTTTCTAGAACCACGTGTAGTAGCAATAACTTAGGGTAATAGTTTCCTGTATGTCTTTATCAGTCTCTCACATCTTTGTGTTTCACACAAAAGAACAAACACAGAATTAAAAGAGGGGGTAATAACTTTGAAACATGTCTGTACGTTGGGAACAATAACCTTATAAGACCAAAGCGGCCGCAGATTTAAGAGCCACGCAGCGCAACCTGCGACTTCAGGGTATAAGGGGAAACGCCTGGCTCTCACCTGATCTAACATCAGATTGGTTCAGGTGTTGTATCAACAACATGATGTTTTATAGAAACAGTTTTTTTCTATGAAGACTGATTCTTTTACTGAGTAATTGTAATTTATCCATGTCATGATCTCTCCTTTCACCCAGCTGCAGCCTTTTGTCCTGTAGATGTGCTCTTGTGAAAAGCTGATTACAAACCTGGTTACACTTAAACAACAATCAGCCACAAAATGTAATGCTGGACACTGACAGTGTCGAACACACAGTACATCGCAGCCTGCTGTGTGTGAGGCTGTATGCTTGCAGACTGGTCAGAGTGACCATTCAGACCCCTGTCCACCTGTCCCTGTCCACAAGACTGACCATGTAGAAATCTATGTGTCTAATCCCCTACTCTGATTACAGTGAGCAGATTTATCATTTACACGACATATAAGTTGGTTAGTGAAGAGCACATAAGCACACTGCTTGACATCATTGTCTCCCTCACTGACAGCCCAAAGTGCCGTGTGTTGCTGTAATCACAGGTTTGTCTTAGATCTCTGACCTCTGTTTTTGCTTAAATGTCTCAAAGTTATTCACTCTGCTGCTGCGCCTGCCTCACACACTCCGCTGTGTTTTGCCACAGAAATTCATGAGTCACACTCTGTAACACATGAGTGACAACGGGAAAAGGTCATTAATGTTTTAACACAGTGATGGCTGTGCTGTCACTTATCAAATGCCATTCGCAGCAAAAATGTCGCTTTTGTCGTCAGGAAAAGGCTGAATCGTGTCACCCAGTTTGTGTCTTTGATGAAGCGGCAAAGATCAACCTTCAGTTTCTGCAGCTCAAGGCAAGAGGGAAAGAACAAAGAGCATGTGAGATGGAGGTTAACTCAAGTCATCTGCAGCCCACACTTCCTCCATGTGTCTGAAATGAGCCATTTTACTTTGAGAAGGGAAAATCTAATCAATATCTATGTCAGAATGGGCAAATGGTATTAATAGAATGGTATTTCTGAGTCCTGCTATCGCTTTAGTCTGTGATCAAACTACAGTTACAGTATGCAGCGTTTGTATCACATTTTCTGTTTATTGTGCCATTTCACAGCAAACGCCTGATCTGAAGCACCAGATCACAGGGAGCTTCCCAGAGTCCCTGGGTCTGAATCTGATTTGGCAGCATTTCTATTGACAGAGCTACAAGTCTCAGCGGAGTTGCCTTTAATGGCATCAAAGAGAAAAGGCGAGAGATTAAGAGAGGGGGAGGATAAGAAGGAGAGGTAGAATCATAAAGCGAAAAAATTAAATATACAGCTACACTGGAGAATAGAGATGACAAATTTGTTACTTCAGTGCCAGCGCAGCAGGTCTGACTGAGGTAACAGAATACAGCAGAGCAGCTCTTTTTATCTGCAACCAACTGAATCATCACCTGGAACATTATCCTCAGCACGCTGCACTTTGCTGTAGTCGTGTGTCAATGGAACAAGGACACGACGGCATCTAGCTTCACTATCACTCGCACTGTTTGCTATGCAGAGTGACCGCTCATCAATTATATGAAGGTTTTTGGAATTACTTAACACAAAATGATGCTTGGTCTCTATTCATGACTAATCAGTGAATTCATTTCAGCCACGCAATGGGTGATGTTGCACGCTAGGCTGTGAGTCCTACACTACTGAAGCTCCCACTGATGTGCTGCTTTTGCCAGCTAAGCTAACAAGCTCAAGTGTGTATTTCTTTTGCACCTCTGGACCTTGAAAATCTTAAAACTGCACCAATCAGTGTTTCCACACTGACTAACAGTGAATCAAATAACCACATAATATGGCAACAAATCAGACTTATCAATTCAGCTTCCCTCAGCTTTGCAGAGCATTTTACTGCTTTGCAGCAGGACCAGCAGCAGGCAGCTGTTTTGACTGGAACCACATAGAACCAAACGGATGATAGCACCAAATTTATTTTTCAGAACACAACTGCAGCTGGATTACGTTTCTATTAACACAATGATGATGATAATTTAAGTAAATGTCACAAATCCGTTGATATTGAATATATTAACTATGGGCCTCATTCATCATGTAATGTTTCTTGGAGAGCAGAAAAACTAAAGAAAAGCACCAATAGGAAAATAATATACGAGACTATGTAGAACTGGTATAGAGTCTTAAATAAATAACCTAAAAAACTTAAATGCAGCACGAGACTAAAGTAAATTAAAGTAATGTACTACACTAAACAAGCTTTAGTTACCACAAAAGTTCACCTTACTTAATTTTTTTAAGTTTGCATGATGGACATCATTTCCATTTTTCACTTTTTATGAGGAAGACTTGTTAGCTACTGCTACTGTCTTTTGCTTTTTGCAGTTAAATTTCCATTTGCTGGTTGGATTTTTTTATTCTTGGGAACAACATCACACTGGATGGCATTCACACCTGACTGAGACATTCACATAATGTTAGCCAGACAGATGTAATCTGTCCAATCCAATTGCATTATGATGACAGTTCTTTTACAACTGCATTGCATTCCTGATTCACATAGCATATCCAGATGAAAACAGATGTCATGGTAATATAAGATATAAAACAGGGTCTTAACGATTGGATGAAAAGGTGCCATGTTGACCTCTAGAATGGCGCCTGTTGGGTGGCAGCCTGTTACAGCAGCTCCTCTCTTTGTGTGTTGTTTTTGATAGTTTTGTCGTCTATCTTCCTCCAACTTGTGTTTTGTGCTTTTCTGAGGTGATGGACAGAAGTGAACTGACTGGGATCT
>JAUMHL010000010.1:1071032-1087956 GCA_032362345.1 Sandelia bainsii
GCTTGAGTATGGGGGTGGGGGGGCTTGAACTGCTTGAAAAGTGCCATGATATCTACCCTACACCTAAAAACAATATAAAGTTCAAAATATAACAAACAAAGCAGTTTTACTCGTTTACGTGAGACATGTGTGGAACATGTGCATCGGTATCACAACTGATGGCGCTGCCTCCATGACAGGAAAAAACTTGTGAGGGTCGTGAGGAGAATACTCGAGAAAGCTCCGAATGCAACATGGAACCATTGTTTTTTACATAGGGAGGCCCTGGCAGCAAAGGATATGGTACAAGTGCTTCATAGAACATTAAAAGATGTCATCCAAGTGGTAAACTACATTAAACGGAGTGCAAAGAACACCCGGTGTTTTCAGAAACTGTGCCAAGATCTTGGTAGTGAGCATGTACAGGTGTTGTATCATGCCGAGGTACGCTGGCTTTCGAGGGAAAGGTACTGTCCCGTTTTTATGAACTACGAGCTGAAATTGCAGCCTTTCTTGCCCAGAACAATTCGCCTCTTGCAGACCTGTTTAGCAACAGTGTGTGGCTCGCACATGTTGCTTACCTCGCTGATGTGTTTGAACAATTAAACACATTAAATGTGTCTGTGCAGGGGAGGGGGCACAACATTTTTGAACAGTATGATAAATTCAATGCTTTCAAAAAAAAGATCTCCTTGTGGGCAAGTCATGTTTCTAAGATGGTCCCCAATGCCCGTCATGAGGGACAGCAACTGGACGCAGCAGGAAAAAATTTAATGAAGAAAACGATTACGACACATCTGAATAAACTTCTAGAGTGGTTTAATGACTACTTTCCCAAGAAATACAGGGATGACGACTGCATACGCAACCCACTTGGAATCAACATGGAAAGCGTCACGTTGCCAAGCAACGAAGAGAGTCAGCTGGTGGAGCTATATGTGACCGCACCCTAAAAAAGAAATTCATGGAGGTAAGCCTCTCCCAGTTTTGGTGCAGCACTGTGATGAGCAAGTATCCTTGTCTTGCCACTCGAGCAGTAAAAATCCTGCTACCATTCAGCACTACCTATCTCTGTGAGTGTGGCTTCTCAGCTCTGGTTCAGCTGAAGACAAAAAACAGAAACAGACTGGACATTGAGCATGACCTCAGAGTTGCTTTGTCTGCTATAACTCCAGACTTTGAGACTCTTGTCAGGAGCAAAAAACATGCCCAGTTCTCCCATTAATGTCTATATGACTATAATGTCCGTGTTACACCTAAGGTTGAAGTGAGTGTTGCTTAATTTTCTTCAAAGCACAATGTTTTCAGCATTTACCTACTGATAAGGTGATCAGAAGAAAATTTAATTTCTAATTTTTGAACTTCACTCTTTGTTTGATTTATTTCACTTTGTTAAAGAAAACTGGTAATGAAGAAATTGATTTTCTTCTATAGTGCAGTCTTGGTTGTCTTATATTCAATGAGTGAGGATTCTCTGGTAAAACTACATAATTTGAGTTTTTTTGAAGAGACTTTTTATTTCATGTTTGTGCATGAAAGCACTGTTGAATCTGTTAAAAACAGTTACTGAAGAGTTTTAACAGTAGTACTGAAGAGTTTTGGTTTTCATTAAAATGCAGCTAATTAAATGTAAAAGGGAATATTCCCCTCTCTGGCTTCGCCACTTGCTGGTCATTTTGGTTTATCACTAGGTTTATCAGGTTTTTTGTGTTGGCATACTGTGATATTCTATTCAACTATCTCAGGTTCAAACAGCACCATCTTTTTATTCAATAAATTTGAGAAGTTGAAAATTTTGGGTCGCGGCTTGTCATTAAGGCGTGATGGTGGGTCCCAAAGCCAGATCAGTTGAGAACCACTGCATTATAACATCTAGCACACAAATAAAACCAAAAACCAGGTAACAAAATATGAGTCAAATAAGCTTACAACAGAGGAGGATACAATTTCCAACAGATACACAAAAAAACAACTAAAATAGAATAAAACAGATAAACAGATGTGATTTAAGATCATGACAGAAATTGAAGATCTAGGAAAATAAGTTAAGGGTTTTAAGCAGGTAACAAATCCCAATATATGAGATTGTACTGGTGCATTCATTTACAGCAAACTCCAGATTTTGTGTCTGAGCTAAAACCCTGATTTCCATCTTTCTTTCTTCACCATCAGACTTCATCAAGCCAAACAGTGAGATACTGAGATATTTATACAAAATAACATATTTTCTTTCCCTCAGGTGTGACAGTATCTGAAGATTTTTTTATTACATTAGAAAAAAAACTTGGTTTGGTCTGCATTAAATACAGGTTTGAATTGAATGAGCTGAGACTGTAAAACATTAAATGCAGTCAGTCCATGAGGTGCCAGCTGTTTTATCAGACAAATTTATGTTAAGCACCCTTTGTTTAAATAGTTAAAAGTTAATAGTTTAAAAAAATGTAGTCAGCCAGACTTGGAAATAGACCTATAGTTATTTAAAGACAGCGCATCACCAACCTCTAACACGGAACTAAGAAAAACATATTTCCACATTTATAACAAGGTTAAGATTGATGATATGCATGGGGGGAGTTGGGGTTCTCAGGCCCCCAACTGTGCAGGTTCCTCCTTCCAGGAGGGGCCACGTCGAGGGCGTCGTCGCCGCTTCTCCAGTTCTGGTTCCTGTTCCTAGGCGGGACGACGCGCTTGCCGCCACCTCTCCAGTTCTAGTTCCTGTTCCTAGGCGGGACGACATGCTAGCCGCCTCCCATCCAGTTCCTGTTCATCAGCCGGGCAACGTGCTCCCCGCCGCCTCTCCAGTTCTGGTTCCTGTTCCTAAGCGGGATGACGCGCTCACCGCCGCCTCTCCCGTTCTGGTTCCTGTTCCTTGGCCGGACGACGCGCTCGCCACCTCCTATCCAGTTCCTGTTCCTCAGCGGGGCGACGTGCTCCCCGCCGCCTCTCCAGTTCTGGTTCCTGTTCCCAGGCCGGATGATGCGTTCGCCGCCGCCTCTCCAGTTCTGGTTCCTGTTCCCAGGTGGGACGACGTGCTTGCCGCCGCCTCTACAGTTCCTGTCCCTCCTCCGAGGCGGGGCCACTTCGAGGACGTCATCGCCTCTCCAGTTCCTGTTCCGAGTCGGGGCCACGTTGAGGACGTCGTCGCTGCCGCCTTTCCAGTTCCTGTTCCTGTTCCGAGGCGGGGCCACGTCGAGGACGTCGTCGCCGCTCCAGTTCCTGCTCCAGTTTCGGCCACCCAGTGGAACCACGACGCTGCTACCTCTGGATCTTCAGCTCCCTCTCCCTCCTGTGTGTCTTCTCTTTTCTCTTCTCCAGTGCCTGCCCGTCCTCGAGAGTGTGGCCCACTGTGGGTTGTACCACAGACAAGAATTTACAGTCACATCGCAATTCTTCATCTCAAGAGTAGTCCTTAACTTCCAGGGAAGACAATTCTATGCCTCTATTCCATGCAAGGAATGTCTATGTACATTAAGAGCCAGATTATAAGAGGATTTTAAGGGAAAATGCTGCAGGGTAGACTGCAATACTACAGTGTGTGTTAAACAGTGCGAGAAGGAACATTTATTTATGAGTGTAGGTTTCAGTTACACAGTGCACTCCCTTGGCTGCAGCCCCAGTTTCTGCTCCAGGTTCTGGGGAAATATTTATCTCCAATTGGGAAACCACTTTTAATGGTAGCTATGGATGCAGATGCTCATGCAGTCATGTTCTACTTAAGGAGTTTAATACATGGGCATATAGCAACTGACCCAGTATGTTTTCAAACTTATGTATCAGCAGCTTTCAGTCCACTGTTTTGGATTTACAGCCACTAACAGAACAGTTTAAGGTCAGTCTCACTACTCTATAGTATGCAGTATTTATCAGCAGAAAAGCTCTAAAGCCCACTGAATAGTACCTGCTCAACACCAAAGAGCTGAGAGAAAAAGCAACTAACTGGTGAACATGGTGGAGCACTTAACAGCTAAAGAGCCACATTTTTGGGGGTAGTTGTGGAGATAAAAAAGGAGCTAAGGAGCTCGGAGAGTTAAGTTAATGTTGGACTTATCTGTTGGCCTTATTTACCCCCACAAACAAACAATAAACGCTGCAAGGGTTTGGTGCTAGCTTTTCCTCTATCTCCCATGATCCACTACTGCCTCAGCCTATCCTCTTTGTACGCCTGTTTCTCCCTGGGTGTTTGATTTGCTCTCTGTTGGTGGTTTGGTTGCTCTCTCTTTTCACCCTCCACCTCTGGTTACTCTTCATGCTGGCCTCTCTGACCTGAGAGAATATATTCAATCAATACTGATACCACACACAACAGGACTGTATGTTTACCGTCTGTACAACTAGCTCGGATGCTGCAGACGTTGACTTTTGGAGCACAAATAAAACAGCAGTGATATGAAAACAATGCAAAATAATACTACAAAACAAATATTCATATGAATATTAACAATGATATTAATATTAATATTAATGCTTGTTAAGGAACAAGTGCCCCCATTAACCACTGTTTCTACTTTATTCAAACCACTTCAACTCAGTCTATTGACCCCATTCTAATGTAGTATTTACAGTATTTTCTCCTTACTCTTCTTTCTGCCTGTCCATTTCTTCTGGGACTTGCTGTAGATTCAAGATTCAAAGAACTTTATCAACCCCATGGGGATTTCCCTTGTTACAGCTGCTCTCTGCTCAAACATAAAGGAAAAGGCAAAGAGCCACATCAAATAACCAGGTCATCATAAAAACATATAGCTTTGACATACGTTGATGAGAACAGAACATGTAAACATGAATCGATGTAAGGTTTTAAAGATCAACAGCTGTCCCTAGTGAGGTAATGACAATGAACTCCATGGTAATGGGTTGGTGTGTTCAGCTACTCTGGCCAATGACTTCTGTCCGTCTTATTTAATTTCAATAAATAAAAGCACCCTTTGTTATAATGGTGTACTTAGAGCAAGTGTAGAAGTTAAGTTGTGGCTACTGGACTTTCTTGTTAGGTTGCAATGCTGATTACTCATCTAAGTAGCTTCTTCAGTCTGAGGAAAGTTGGTTAGAGACCTCAGATTTATCCTCATTGATGGTTTCAATTTATGACCTGCCCTGAATAGGCTTGTTAGGTGGACAATAGCGAGGGTGTGAGTAGATGAGCATTATTAGGATCTAATGGACACAACTCTTAGAACTCTTCCTATCCCCAGAAATTGGCTATTAGCTGTGGTCTCCCTGGTGGATGTTTGAAGTGGTCGTAATTATTCTGAGGATAGATATTGTTCACCTAAAAAGCCTGTTCACATAAGGATAGATGTGAAACCATTCTGGAGTATAAATCTGAGGTCTCTAACCAACTTTCCTCAGACTGAAGAAGCTACTTGGAAGTCTAGTCTCCACGACTCAGATAACCACACCTGGATGACTGAGAATCTTTACTTAAAGAATAGGTTTGGAATTTTTTAGTTAAAACAATGTTTGTGTGCCCATATACTGTAAATAATATAATAAATAATACAATGAATAAGCTTTGTTCACTGTAACTATTCTTAGTTTCCATGGCAGTCCTGAAATCTTTCACCCAGATCATGAATATGTTAACAAAAGCTCCATCAAGTTAAAATTTTTCAAAGATACAGGCTTTCCAAGTCAAATTTCCCAGTAATAAGTAAACCTACATGGAACTACTAGAAGGTATCCATCCATTAGAGGTCAGCAAGGAATCGCTATATGGGGAAACAAAAAGAGGGAAATTTGTCTCAAATAGATGGTATGTTAGAATGATACTGACTTTATTGAACTTATTTGAACCACATTATTGAACCACCATTATTACCCTCCAAACACTTCTGTGTGTTCTCTGTTAAAGTGTAGAAGGTTGGGTACATACAAAGACTGATCCCCCTTAACTACATATATAGTAAGTCTAAAGTGCTCATGTTATCAGGACGTAACAACATGTAGAGTTGAGTGTCATCTGCATTGGGAATTGGGGTTTGAATAGAATCTCCAAACCAAACATTAGAAAATACTCACATCTCGAAAGATACTTTGTCTGTTAGGGTATCTTCCTCCTACAGCATTGGTGGGCACTGAGGAAAACTATATTTAAACACTTACCTCTCTGTGTTTCAATTTGCTGAGCTGCCAGTGTGTGAAGTTGTCCAGATAAAGAAAGCAGCAGGAACCGACAAAAAAAGAAACTGAACAAAAGGTGTAAAACTGAGCATGAGCTGCTACACAAGTGTCCTCCAACTCACCGCCAACTTAAATAAGTGCTCGTCAGATACGTTTAGTTATTATTGTTGGTTTGTGTAACTATCAAAATTGTGTTTTTCCGCTTTAATCATTTACTGACACTCACAAAAAGGAACTTGTAACAGTAGAACAAGCCCTACTTATGTATTTTTTCATTCTCTTTGGTAGAGAGCAGGCAGCCAACGTCCCTCACAAGTCAACAACAAAAGCCTTTTCAAAATAAATAGAATTCTCTGCTTTAAGGCTATGTAGGCAATAACCCACTCTGTGTGCATTCAAGTGCTGCCAGTCCAAGTCCTGAGGAAACCTTTTATGAGCCTGCTCCTTACACTCAAATCTTCCCCTTTCTTTTTTCTTCCTGCCTTTCTCTATTCTTTCATCTCGTCTCTCCTTCCCTTTGTGCTGGTGTCCCAGCACTCAAGCACACTTTGAGCTTTCTGGTCGAGAGCACTCTGTTGGAAAACAAAACATATAGAAGTCTTTCATGAGCTTCCACTTAAACAAGCCATTTTTTTTACATCCATGGGAACAATTTTCATTCTGTGTCACTGAAATGGATTGGCACACAGACTAAAGCATGTGTGAGTGTATTTATGTGTGGGAGAAATAGCCCTCCAAAGAGAACATATAATTCAGATTGAGTTTGGGGGAACAATGATGGACAATTGTTGGTCCAATGCACTACAGTTGAGGAAAATACAGAAGCTGCACAGAAGAGAATATTTAACCTTTGAACCCACTCTGCATTATGGCCACAAAACATTTTGTATGCTGCCAGTTATGGGTAGTAACAAATGGCAAGTAGTTTTCAGGATTCAGATTTGAAATTCAGTAAATACTGGCCACCCCCATAAATCAATAATTGGGATAATCAGTTGAAGGATCCCCGAATACAGTCCTGCTATAAACTTACACACTTGGACCTTTAAGGATACAGTGTATACAAAGCCTTTTGCATCACTGTAATTTTTACAGGTTACTGGGGTGTGTTAGCAACACCACTGGGGGGTAGTGACTTGGTTGGTGGTGGTTGCCAACCACTCTATGGTCTTTGGTTCAAGGTCCGACTCCACCTGGCAATATGTTTAAATGTCCCTGGACAAAACACTGAAACCCCAAGCTGTCCGAAAAACCCAGCCACTGAAGTTGCACAAGTCAGTGCATTCTGGATGGTGGCCCTAAGCCCTGTGAAAACTGGGAACTAGGAACCTGTGCCAAAATAATAGTACAGACCACAATCTACTGGGGCAACCAGAGGGATAGGTCAAAAGAGTGAAAGATTTTTTGAGAACACTGAATCATTCATTAGATCTGTTTAGCTGTAATGTGATTGATAACAAGTGTACAGTTTCTAAAATAGCACTAACACCTTGTCTGGCCCAAGGACATCTCAACATGGAGGAACCAGGAGTCAAACCACTGATCCTGTGGTTCATGGACGAATCTTTGGCAAATTCATGCTTCAAGTCTGATTCTTTGTATGCCGATTAGAATAAAAAAATCTCAATTCAGTTAACCCCTTTAACTATCATTAGCAAGTTACTACATATAAAGCAAAAATATAGCTTTGGGTTGTGTCTCACAATAGGATAGAAGCAGCCTGGTTCAGTCAGATCCAGACTTGAAAATAGAGATACATACTTGGTTCAGGTATAGTTCCACATACTGTGGATTCAATGTGAAGTGTGTGGAGGGTTTGGAGTTTTTGGAAATTTGTTATATAGCTGTCAAGTAAAAGAAAGTCAGTAACACCTCTGCTGATGAGTTAAAGCATTACTTTTTCAAAAAAACATCAAATACTGAGCAAAAAGTACGTCATCTACCTCAGCATGTTGAATCATACATCTTAAATTATATTTTTTCTCAGGAGTTTTGAATTTCGCAACCCTGCCCACATTCCCTTAGGTCCCAAAGTCTTGGGCAGACAACTTTTTCCTGTCAAGGGGGCACAGGCAGCAATACAAAGAGTTGGATGTGAGACTCCCCATTGGCCAAGCACATCAGTCATCATTCCAACATTTATTTAGTTTTCTGTCCCCTTGATCTATAATCATTCATTGTTGAGCTTGACCTACACAGCTTGCACCACCAGCTGTTCTGCTCTCCCCTTTCCAAATATTATCACTGTTTGCAGCACACACTTCTGCAATACAGACTCTCTGAAGACTGAAATTGGCACAGTTGTGTGTGTGTTGTTTTTTATTCAAGTTCAATTACAAAACTTCATCATTGCTATGGTTGTGAATATTTTGGGTTTTGGTTTGTATATTTTACAGTGTTTAAATTTGACCACAAATGCATCACTGCCCATGAAAGCCACGTCCTTCAAACAACTTCAAATTTGGCCATAGACTGTAGATGTCCAGCTAAATGCTTAAGGTGCCACTTTTGAATCTTTATGAGAAGCATGTCAGTTGACTACAATGATAACACAGACTTGTTGATTTTGACAACCAAGTCAACAACTGTGATGTTTCCACAAATGTAGCTGAGCATGTATGATTGCTGTCATGAGAACAGGTCTGGCACACAGTCACCATCATTCTCACAGTGTCAAATAGTGCCATTTCTCATGGCGTTAAATATAGGCTCCAAGGGTATCTTTAAGAGAGGTTCAAAGCCTGCCATTGTCATTGTCTTGCAACCAAAAATAGCCTCGGACAAAATTCTGACAGTGTCAGAAATTTAGGATTACCATCTCAATCAACCAACTAACCAATCAGAATACTACTTGAAATGATACAGTGAACAGAGCGACATAAAACTTAGCTGTGGCAGTGCAGATTGATCCTGCTTGCTCCATGCTGGACAGTGTGGCTGCAGTAACATTATTGAAATCTTACAGCCTGTAGGTGCTTCTACATAGACTAAGGTGCATACGTATCTATGACGTTCCTTATACTGTAGTTTAGTCCTAGTCTAGGGAACCATCCTGATGACCTGTCTACATTCAAAGGTAATCCAGATAGATATCTTTTGTATTCCTTTGTCTTCAGTTATATTTGCATTTCTTGTAGTTTTACTTATTCTTTATGTTACTTGCAAATGTGCTACATTTAGCTTTGTTTCTTAATGTGTAGAATAGAATGGATCATCTCATCTGTGATGAAATGTCCCAGTAACTAAAATGACTTTGGCTTCCTATTATACTATATATTCATGATGAAGTTTACTGATCTTTCAGGAAATAGACAAGGACTTGCTGACAGTCAGCTTTTCTTGTATACTTCAGTACTGCAACACAGAAAATAAATTGCAAGACATTTTTCAGCTGATCCCTCCACCATGGTGCGACATTTGCATGAAACTGAAATCTGCTGAACCTTCTCCCATCACTGACATCCCTCCACCAGCCCTTTTTCCACCCCCTGTCACTCCCTATCTCCCAGCAACCATGAGAAGTGAACAATTGCTTTGTCTTTTTGTCACTACTAGTGTGAATGCAGTTCTGCCTCTAAAGCTTCATTAACTGATTGTGATGCAGCCTTTAAACATTCAGAAACATTAATTCTATAACTATACCAAACCAGCCCAGAATACACTGACCACTGAGGCTGAAATCTGTGGTTTGCCACATTTTCTGCTGTCAGTAAAAGAAAGCAAAGGCATATGTCAATCATGGATGCAATTTATTGATGTTCACGTTGACAGCATCCTTTTATTGACTTACAGAGTGACAACTTGTGAATGACATGAACAGAGACCAGCAACACAGAGTTTGAACTACCTTTATAAAGTGCCAGTACTGTTGACAAGATCAGACAGCTGCTTTTTTCTTTCTGTGTTTTAAGACAGATTCTAGTATTTACTTCTATCACAGCAGTGCTTGGGTCACTTGAGGAGAACTGCACAAGTTTATTTTATCACTGTTATTCATTCAGTTTGAAAAATAATCTGGAATGACTGACTTGGACCAAATACAGGAAGATAAAAAACATACACTTTGAAGATGTCAAAGTCAAAATAACCAACAAGCATCACAAGCTATAGAAGCCATCTTTTGCTTTACATACATTATCATTTTAAGAGAATCAGCATCAAATGAAGTTGTTTGGCCAGATAGAAGTCTCAATCCTTAAAACATTTCCTTCTGTAAAAGTGAAAGATGAAACATTTCTACTGAAGTACAATCTAACCTTAGTGAACCGTGTCTTAGTATTTCTTTTTTTTGAGTGCAAAAAGTAGACTAAACTAGACCTTCATACAGTCTTGATGATAGATCAAGCCCAGGAAAGCTTAGGTTGAAACAGGCTTTTTAAAATAGAATCCTGCAACAGTGGTCATTCTTTGATCCCCAGAGCATATTTACAGTGAGATATTTTCTGTTTCCGATTAAATACAAAATGCAGTTTTCAAATGATGATTTCATTTATTAAAGATAAAAAGCTGTCCAAACATGCCTGACCCTATGTGAAAAAATAACCCCCTTGCTAAATCATGAATGAACTGTAATTAACCACATTTATTTGGAAAGATGAGTTCAATTTCACCTGCTACACACAGGCCTGATAACTGTCAGAGATGTTGAATCAAGAAATCACATAAATAGAAGCTGTCTGACAAAATGAAGCGATAAAGGAACCAAGAACAATATCTAGGGAACTGCAGGCCTCACTTGACTCAGTTAAGGTAAACATTCAAGATTCAACAATAAAAGAGACACTGGGCAAAAATGGCGTCCATGGGAGAGTTCCAAGGCAAAAGCCACAGCTGGACAAAAGGCTCTTCTCACATTTGCCAAGAAACCTCCATCTTCAACCTCTCCCTCAGCCAGAGCACCGTTCTGTCCTGCTTTAAGACTACAGCCATTGTCCCCCTTGCTAAAAAGAGCCCATCCATCTGCCTGAATGATTACTGCTGTACTCCATTATTCCCTCTCCCACCTGGAGAATGAAGACTCATGATCATGCTACATGAGGATCCTCTTTGGCTCCTAGACTTTCTGACTTACAGGCCCCAGTCTGTCAGGATGGTAATGGGATTTCAGCCAGCATTATCACAAACACAGGCAATCCACATGGATTTGTCTTCAGCCCCATCCTCTATACCCTGTTATCCACAAGGATAACATCATCTTAAATTTCGCGAACAATACCGCAACAATAGGAAGTATCACTTCGAGGCAGCCTACAGGAAGGAGGTGGCCAGTCTGGTGTCATGGTGTGAGGACAACAATCTCACCCTCAACACAGACAAAACAAAGGAGATGATATTGGACATGAGGAATGAGAGGAGACCTCACAGTCCACTGTTCATTAGGGAGCTTGAAGTAGACAGGGTAAACAGCTTTAAATATCTGAGCGTCTACATTAGCGAGGACCTCACCTGGACACCTAACACCACACAGCTGGTCAAGAGGGCTCAACAGCAGCCGTACTTTCTGAGGAGGCTGAGGAAGTTTGGTATGTCGTCTAAGATTCTCAGCAACTTCTACAGCTGCATTGTTGAGAGCATCCTGACCAACTGCATCAACGTGTGGTACAGCAACACTACCGCTATGGACCACAAACGCCTGCAGAGAGTGGTAAAGACTGCTGAGAAGATCACCAGGACTCCCCTGCCCTCTCTGCAGAACATCTACAGCCACAGGAGGGCTGCCTCCATCCTCAAGGACCCCACCCACCCACAACATAGACTGTTCACACTTTTACCCTCAGGCCAGAGGTAAAGTGTGAAATGCAGGACTTCCAGGCTGAAGAACTATTTCTTCTCCACTGCCATTAGACTCCTAAACAACTGACAGGAATTAATCACGTCTACCTCATTTTCTCTACCTCATCTACATTTCCAGTTTGCACACTAAATGCTGTCTATTGCACATACACATATTGCACACAGCACATACACATTCGGCACACTCCTACCTGCACATTACACTTTATAGAGTTTATACTTCTATTCCATTTCCACATACTACCTTTATAATTGCTTTTCTGTATTGTCAGTATTACTTTTCAACTTGCTTATTATTTATCTTTTATACGTTGATATTGCCAATAGTGTTTGCTGTGGACAGCAAAAGAAGAGATTCACTGTACTGGGAAACGTGTTTCATTACTGTGCGCATAATAATAAACTTTAAAAACTCAGGAGGGGGGAAAATACTTTTTCACTTTTTATGTAGCAGACATATGTAGCCTAGCATTATTAAAGCTACAATATGCAACTTTTAGGAATCAAGATAGTGTTAAGACACTCTGCTCCTCCCAGCCATCCCTCTCTTTCCTGTTACAAATATTTAAATATCTAGTCCTCAAGACATCAAAACAAAAAACAGACAGGACCCATTAGTGATCTTCCAGCAGATTGTCATGAGTGAATCTGGACGAAATAACTAACACATTCTCATCCCACAGCATCAGATAATGAGGCTTCACAAGGTGTCAAATACTGACATAATAAAAATAATAGTTGTCATACTTTTCAATATTTCAGCATAATAGGTTAAATGGATGACCAACATTGAATGTGAGTGTCAGTTGTTATCTCTCTGTATATGTTGGCCCTGTGATAGACTGACAACCAACATCCACCCACTGGATGACCAACATCTATTTATCCCTCATGCATCCATCCATCCATCCATTATCTGTTAAAAGTCACTAAGAGGGGGTGCTGGAGCCAATCCCAGCTGTGATTGGGCAAGAGGCAGAGTAAACTCTAGACATGTCTCCACTCAATAGCTGCTTTCAGACATGCACTGAAACTAGACATTACCCAGATGAGCTGCATGTGAGAACGCAAATGTCCAAGTCAGATAACTTGGAAATTACCTGGACTTTTAGATCCAGTGAATCCCCAGTACAAAATCCAGGTAATGTTGAAATGTGATATGCAGTCTGTTGTGCACACAGATGACCAACATAGAAATAAAAATAAAAAACTCTCCTTCTTATTGGCTTGTCCCTATAGGTCCCACATATTCAAAAACAGGATGTCAGATTGTGTGTGTGTGTGTCCACAGCAAAGGAATTTCTACTGGCATGTGTAAGGAGTCTTTGTATTTGCTAGGCTGCAATAAAGCCTTTGAAGATGTGACCTTGTGGCCTCAGTGGAGACCCTCCTCCTTGTTCACACCATTCAAACACAGTAACACATACATCTATGTGAATGTGGCATCACAGCAGAGTTCAAACTTAACATAGTTGGACAGATCAACCTTTGATTCACTGCTGTTCCGCTGGACTTTGGCATAAATGACAGTCTAGAAAAAATATGTTCACAATACCACACTGCATCTTTACAAAATCTTAGTTACAACATGATCAAAAAATCTTCCTTGACCTCAAACGTAGAAACAAATTGATGCTAAACAATGTTGAAATGTTGAATACCGAGGACAATATTTTAAATGAGAAAAAAAAAAGTTCACTGAAACTTTTTTTTAATAATTACTTTATTGCAATGTTCCTTTCACTAAATTCAATGGTCCCTTACTAGGCCAGCATTCTTAGATATTATTTGGAATAAAATTGGGGTCATGCACAATTTCTTGCACATGCATTTCCAGTTCATTATTGTATTTAAAGTACAATAATTGTGCTCTGTATATTTTACCATGTTGTTTTCCCTCTAAGTGGTAATGTTCCAATTTATGTTATTGCCATTTCTTTTTTCATGCTAATTCACTGAGCTTCTGTTGCCGCATTTATCCACTTCATTATTGTAACAATTTGTGTTAATAATAATACTGTAAATTTTTCAATTCTGTCTCATCCTGTTCAGCTCTATTGTTTTTTTCAACAAAGTTAAGAAAAAAATGAATTAGTATTCAGAAGCAATTATGTGAGGGTTTGATTACAGAAGAAGAACTTATTTATGCAGTAATGTCCTTTAAACCAGGGAACGTGCCTGGGGTATTTGTCTGACTGAAAAACAAGGCCTTATTTCATCGTTGCTTAAGCAGGGATTTGTTGGTCAGTACAAAGATCCTGTCAATCTTAAGACATCAATTAGACTTGAGTGTTATGATACTGAGATATAAGCAAACTATAGCTCAGTGAGTGATGAAGAAAGGTTAGATTAGTATTATCCACTCAGATCAACATGGTCTTCTGCAGGGCTGTTTATCAAATAATCAAAAACTACACTGTAAAATGTGATTTTGTCTTTTTTTTTATTCTAGCACCCTATGTCAGAATGACAAAAGATTGTTCTGATAACATGGAATTAATAGGACATGCTTCTATCTTTCCCACATACACCTGTTTTAAGTTAGATCAGGGGCGGGCAGTTCTGGTCCTTGAGGGCAGCTGTCCTGCTTGATTTGCAATGATTCTAGCCGTACACACTACTGATTACCTTGATCAGGTGTGTTCAGTCAAGCTGAAACATACCAATTGACCTTGGCTTCCCCCACTCCACCATTATCTGAGATGGTATCTTACAGCTTCTGATTGACTGAACACACCTGATCCAGGTAATTAGCTGCGGGTAGGGCAGGGATAGTTGCAAATCAAGCAGGACATCGGCCCTCAAGGACCAGAATTGCCCACCCCTGAGTTAGATAATCTGATTTTAAGAAGGCCTTTTATAAACATTTTAAATTTTAGTTAGTCCAAAAAAACTTCCTCTAACCTCTTAACAAAATATTTTTATCTAAACATATCTACGTATGGGAATCTAGAAGTCCAGTCACCATTCAGGCACTTGGGTACTTTGACATACACATCCTTATGACTGCGTTTCTGTTACAGTCCTGTCATTTACATTAATTGACAACATATCTTCATCATGTTAAAAGAAAATGTAATCTGGTTGCAACTATGTTCTATTCAAAAACGTATTTGTGATTGCAGGGGTTAGAGAGGGAGACAGGTTTTTTTTCTGTTAACGTGTGACATTGATTGCAATGCATGATTGATTGAAACATAATCTACCTAGTGATTACAATTCCAAAAATGTGCCAGTACAGTTTCATTTTTATTTTATAAGTCTTATGAACAAACCTTTTTTTCTTGGTATAATAAGCCAGACAAATTAAGGAAAGAGTAATTTAGAAAAAAATTACAAAAAGGTTGCATAGAGGCTTTATGTAAAAGCTTCCCTTAATTTTTAATGTCACTATTTCTAGAAGATTTAATCCAATTCATCCAATTGTGCCCGACAACAAGCAATTTATGAGGTACAGCCAGTATTTGGAACATATGGTGTTCCATTCATTCCTTGAATGTCAACCAACTTAGATTAAATGCTAATATAATTAGAAACTTTGTATAGCAAATGGTGCTAATGATATTAAAATCCAAAACTAAATTAAATGATGTGAGAAGTTTATTGTCTTTAAAAATTGGTCAGTGGTGTGCTTTGTTTTTGTTAAAAGTTGTTCTCTCATTTGAAATTTCCATATAAGATTGCAAATGCTAATAAGGACTTAAAAAGTGTGGCTTTAATGTTTGACCGTTTGTTTGTGTGATTTGGTGAATTATTTTTGTATTTTGGAACATGTTGCATTTTTTCTGTTGTGATTGCATGATTTGTTTTTTTGTGTTTTACCCTGTTACACTGGATATTCCGATTACATAACCACGTGTCCACAAAAAGTAGTGAGGTTTGTGGTTAAGTTAATAAAAATACACGTTGCTTTTGATTTTTAACATAATTTCTTCAATGCTGTGAGAACTTTCATGTGCAACATTTTTATTGGAGCACAGGGGTAAATCATATCCCAAAATCTGCTGAAAGAAAACCAGATAATATTTTATCTGGCTCCATGAAGAGCTGGAAAACTTTGCTGAGGAGAGGGACATCTGGGACTACCTTGCTTAGCCTGCTGACACCACAACACGATAGAAATTGGAACCCCATGATTGGAAATCAGTAAATATAACTGAGAATATGTGTTTTTATGTGAACTGGGTGAACTGACCCTTCAACAGATCCAATCTGGAGTTAACCAACAGAGGAGTCTTAACACGGTGACCCTTAGTTCTCAGTTTGGCCCAATCCAATCATATTCATAAATATTTGCAGTTGTGGTTTATAGAAACATGTCCATATAATCAACAACACCGCAAAATGATCCATCTTACTGTTTAAATCTGAACAAAGACATTTTAAAAACAAGTCTGAAGCAGAATCCTATACAGGTCGAGTTTGCATAACTGTTCCCTGTGTGGACTTACAAAGCTAAATATGACCTGATTTGCTACCTACAATTATCTCTAATTACTTCAGACCCAACTCAACCCAATAATAAAAGACAATACAAGACCTGAGCTGGCTCATATTATGGTCCAAATATAGGCTCAGAGCTGTTGCTGTCAGCATATTCTTGCTGGTGGAAAGTTGATCTCTGCAAATATTCTGCATCTTGTTCTTTGTTGAGCTTTTACACACAAGGTGCTGTTGAACAACAGCACACCAATCTAAAACAGAGGAAGCTACTGTAGTGTATTAGCTGTGTCTCCAGGCTGCACACGAGCAACTCTGCACAAGGGTCGCTCAGATGTTGTCTCTTTATTTTGTACTCGTACATAGTATTTGTACACTTTTCTTCATTTTGTTCTCCATTTAACTCAAACAGGTTCAGAGGAACACGTATAAGCCTGTTCCAGGCTGCATATGAGGATTGACGGTAGGCGTATTGCGTCACTTCCTGTTGCCGATACTGATCGTTCTGTTACACCTTGTGTTGTTTGCCACTCGAATTACCTTCTAAACTCTCACCTCCTATCTGTTATCTGACTTTTGTGGTCACTGATTG
>JAUMHL010000010.1:1114715-1125979 GCA_032362345.1 Sandelia bainsii
CTGTAGTGTGAACTTTTTGCGTTTTCCATAAATTTCACCCGAAAGCCAAATATCCCTAACTTTTTGTGAGTAGTGTAATGGTGCTGATGCAGGAGATCAAAATCCACAAAACAGTAAAGTTCAGAGAAAATCAAGACAAGAGCAAGAAACATGAGGATCTATATGAAAGCACTCTGAGTGACCCCTAGAGATTACGTGAATAACAACTACAGTATGTGAGAGTTTTTAATGATTAGTAAAACAAAAACGGTTTAACAAATAATTGTTTGGCCTGAGGAGACTCATTAGCTTATTTTCAGTGGAGAATGTGGTAAAAAACATACTTCGAGTGCATACTCAATCCATAGCAGGCCACAACAATGTTGTATTTCAAGCACAAGAAAGTCCTTGATCTCTTATTTTGCTAGTGTGTACCCTTTGTGTCAACCTGTTTTAAACTGTTCTAAACTGACCAATGCAGATAAATAGGGCTGTGTGGCTCCTTATCATTACTGATCAGTAAAGCATGAGGAGGCCACAGAACAGATTTTGGATGACAGACAAGATAGTTTGGAGGGAATGTCCACTTGAGAAGAAGTGCAGAGGGAAAATTGTGAGTATGGCATAACTTGTGATGGGTAGATGCAGATTGGGGAGAGGAGATCGGTGAACGGGGAGCAGGAAGCATGAAGAAGATGGCGAGGTAGATGGGAGTCGGAGTTCCATGGCAGAGAGAACACGTGGCGAGTGGAGGATGATGGGAAATGGAGTCCCTGGTGGAAGACGTAGGTGGTGAACTGAAACACAGACTTGCAGAGAGATGCAGAGAGGGCAAGAAGTACTGACTTAGGCTCCGGAGCAGAGAGAGAGCTGGCGAAGGTGTTGACGGGGAAACAAGGAGTGAACTTAGCAGATGTGTGACAATCCACAATTCAGTTATTTAATTATAATCATAATAATAATTGAGACTTTATTGATCCCCTTGGGGAAATTGTTGTTTGGACAGCTGCTAGACCTGTGTCAGCGCTACTACAGGGTTTCAGTGCTACTACAGGGTTTCAGTGTCTTGTCCAAGGACACCTCGACATGTAGCTTGTTGGGACTGAGAATCGAACCACTCACCCTTGGGTTGAGAGACGACTGCTCTACCCACTGAG
The DNA here is from genome assembly GCA_032362345.1 of Sandelia bainsii. Lineage (NCBI taxonomy): Eukaryota > Metazoa > Chordata > Actinopteri > Anabantiformes > Anabantidae > Sandelia > Sandelia bainsii. The sequence goes on from JAUMHL010000010.1 coordinate 1,115,852, forward strand.
CTATCATGCCGCCCCAATCATCTCCAACTCCAATATCCAAAATTCATAAACATACAAAAAATCCAATATCCGAATCAGATTAATATCCAAGCATCCAAGGGTCCAAAATACAGAGCAGTGATCAGAGATAGGTCTGAAAATGTTTACTCACAGGTGTAGGGCAGATTCACTCAAAGACAGGTCCAGGTCCAAAGTGTAAAGAGGTCGATTTACAGGTTACAGGTTGCCAAAACAAATCCACAGTCCAAGGTCAGGCCAAAAACAGTAGTCAGAAACCTGAATGTAACTCATGAATCCAAGACGGGTTAGAGGTTGAGATCAGGGCCGGGTCCAAAACAAGGTCAGTTCACAGGTAATCAGAATCGACAACAGAAGATCAAAAGGCTGGAAAGTTGATTTCCATGGTAGAATAGCAGACAATCTGGCAATGTGTACAAAACAGGACACACATTTGGCACACTGGTGGATCTATGAACTAACCGTTAGAAGGACTGGAGTCGCCGGCTACAGTTACTAAATCTCCTCAATACGACATCTTCCCATTCATGTCGCAGTTTTCGAGTTAGATCATGATCAACACTAGCTGCCCAAGCTGACCCTTGCGATGCTGCACCATTTTTCTTCTGCGGTCAGTCAAGATGTTTATCAACACAGAGAATGAATTTTTGCACATGGAGGTAGTAGCTCCAAATGTGACACAGTTTAGGAGAATAACACATTCAACATGGCTTTGAGTATGTTGTGCTGTTCGGACAGAAGCTCAAACAGTCCACTTTCCTGTCCGTTTCTGTTCTTGAGTTTGGAGATCTACTGTTTCGCAACATTGCATTTTTATTTTACAATTACAGCATATGTTAAGCCCATGATTGGTTTTATTGCCATTCAGTGGCCAACACGTTGTTGTTTTCACTGAAGCGCGACTCCATCTCCCCAAGAGAGTGAGCCAAGGCCCTCTGCTCCACTGCAGCTTAGCTGGTTGTCAGGATCAGGTGCAAGTTATTGATAGCCTAATCATTAGCGTGGATTATTGTGGCTTATTCTTGACGTTGACGCTTTTCCAAACGACTTCCGGATATGCATTTTCATTTTCAACAAGCAGCACACTTTGCACAAATTGCTTTTACCTAGTAAGCTACCTATCCTTACCGCCAAGAAAGTCTCCACATTAGTACCGCCCACTTGACACCTTTACCTAACTAGGTCAGCCTTGTTTTAAAATTGATTGGATGGTCAAATAATGTGAATATATGTAATTCCTAAATGGTAAAAGCCATATTTTAGTGATACCTCCTAAAATAAAGCTGAAAGTCTACACTTTGATCACAACTTGACTGTTTTATTTCTGTCTAGATAATTCTGAACCTTACTGTACATTTTTGTAGCTGAGCCCCTCAGGGTTGTGGGTCTGATAGACCTGTGAACTATGGTAACCAAAATATGAATAAAACACAGTGTGTTAAATTGTTGATTTATTTGTTTGTGCATGCCTGAAAATTGATGTTGTAAAAGAGGGCAGGGACCCACTGAGATTGCTTATGCACCGATTCCACTATTGCTTTGCTACACCCCTGACTGTGTGTAGGAGTGAGTTTAACAAAAGAGATGATGGGGATTTGGCCAGATGCTCAAAAATCATGAGTATAGGATGTAACTTTTAACATTCTGAAGAACATCATGTGTCATGTGTTTAATAAAAAGAATAAATACAGTTTTGGCAAAATAAGACACAGCACAAACACGCAGTCTGTATATCCAATGTATCAAGTGTTCACCTTGGTCAGTTAATGTTCAAGCTGGTGCTATTTGTAGCCAGTGCTGCTGGCTACAAATATCTCTATTGTTAGATGCCCTAAAGAACTGAAATGAAAGAATTATTCTCCCCACTACTGAGAATACAAAAGGGAAAACAACGTTAGATATATAGTATGGGAAAACTGAAACTGAGACCAGCATGCTGGATGAATCATCTTTTGGACTGGTGAATCCATACACAGATGACATGAAAGCAAAACCAACCTCTGTCTCCTAAGTATCGACTAGTGATGAAATCCAGATAGATCAGTAACTTTAGACAGATACACACAAACACACACACACAATCACAAGCCCATGTTATTAATATTTAAATGGTGGTTTGGGTATCAGATCAGCTTTGATGTCTGAACAACAGGGTTGCAAGTAACCTATTATTTTGTAATGTGCATCAAACTATTCTTTTTTTTACTTTGGTGAGTGACTACACATCAGACCTTATACTTTTATTTTCTAATCAAATTACTCAGTGATTACACTGTGTTCACTTGTTTCAGCTTCAGTCTGAGTCTCAATTACCTCCCCCTTCCCTTACTTGCTGCTGCTTTAGTACCTGCTTTATGCTTTTCCAGTCCTATCTTTTTTCCTCACCTAAGTGCAGGTGTGTAGTACTTTTAGAAAAAAATGTTGGCCCCTGTTTTAATACACACAGGAAGAATGTGGAATATAATATATTGTGTGTCATCCAGAGACTTCAATGTTTTTCTTTTACTTTTCCTGTGGGACACGAGTTGTACTACGGCTTGTCTGACAGTTTCTTGCTCTGCACCTGGGTTTGGATGTTCAGTGAAGAGATCATGAAACGAAAAGCCTTTTTTTCAGAACTAAAGCTTGGTGTACTTGAACTATGCAGTTCGTACAAAGTACTGCCCAACCACATCTAAAGGAAGTTGGCTTGAGTTTGATCATTGCACACAATTACAACACACTTTCAGAACAGTATTTATTCAAAGCTAGTCATCGTGTCCTAATGAGTTGTTCAAATAAAATCTCAAATAAAAAGAAGGAGCTAAAGAGAGATTTTAGATGCTGTATTCTTTTTCACCCCCGCACACTGATGTAGATATTACGTTACAGTAATAAAATATACACAATGCAAACAATATCTAGACTTTAATATCTTGTTGCTGACAAACGTTTGATGTCACTATGGGCTTGTGTTTAATGGTTGACATGGTTGATATTTATGTAACATTCATATGAAAGATGTCTTTGTTAAATCCATCCATTCATGTCTATGTAGAGGTTGCGTTAGACTTTCTCATTGTTCACCATTTTGATAGCACTCACTTTTGTGGTCACTCTCTGAATGTGGGATTTCCGGATCCTGAAGCACTTACTTCACCAGGAGGAAACCATGCAGCATGCACTCCTTCTGCACCTGTGGCACAGCTGATCTGTAGTGGTCACACATGTGCTCTAAGTCTTCCAGTCTGTGACTTTTCAATATGCAGTTAGCACCTGAATAACAAAATGCGATGTGTTAAGTGCAGTGTTAACGTCAGTGGTGATCCCTATAAGCTCAGAAGTGCATTTTTACCTCCATTGTATACTGGAAAACAAAATTGACTGGTCTGCGTGTCTGTCACGTGTAATGCCACAGAACTTGCCATCTTGTGAAGCAAACCAGCTAAAGCCAGGTAGATAACAAGGTCATGCAGGTGAGTACAGGCAAAGGTAAGTAATATGCACACTGGCCATCAACTGGACAGGGGTATGAATTACTTCAAGTTATAGTAAATCACCGTCAGTGTTCTGTTCTGTACAGTGATGGGTGGCCTTCAGAATCTTCTGTTGTTCCGTCATTGAACCAAAAAGAAACCAAAGTACCTGGAGAAAACCCACACAATCATGGGGAGAACATGCAAACTCAACACAGAAAACACCTTGGCAGATGGCCTGGATTCGACCCGGGGACATTCTAGCTGTGAGGCTGTGCAGCCTGGGATTGCAGGGATTGAAAGTGATATTCAGAAAATTTGCCTATTACTTTTATTACTTAGTAGTTTTTAAAAGAAATAATAATAAAGTATGTAGTTTGAAGTATAATTCAATGACTGTAGAAGGCAATATATCTGACCCTCCTGAAAACAAAGTTATGTTTAGGTTATTAATGAAAAGCAATAAAGGTTGTTAATTCTACACCATCCAGAAATAAACCTCATCTGAAAAAATCTTATTAGATGGACTGGATCTCTTGTGTTGACAAGCCAGAGAGCAAATATACCGCAAGAAATAATATATTATTGATATTAAAATTTATTCTGTGACTCATCTGAGGCTGCAGCGAGATTTTGGCCATCCCTTTTTCATCCCATAGCATTGGATACTGACACTTCTCACTGCAACAAATTCTACCACTTTTGATATTCTAGGCCAGATGATACTGACGCTAAAAGTACCGTTTGGCATTGGTATAAAACCGACATACACATAGACTCCAATGAAGCAACTGCTCTGGGCAGTATTTGATGCCCAGAGCAGTTGCTTCGGCCATGTTCAGCTGCAGCAATATTGGATGCTTTGAAATTTGACATTCCTTTTAGACAGAGGAGGCCTAACATGGATTTTTTGCACAAATTAAGAGATTTGTTAATAATAATCCGAAAGCGTTTTTCCCCACTGTAAACTCCAGGTACTCAGTAACAGCTGAACTTGTTTGGGGTTCTTGCAGATGTTTCTTCTTTCATCTGAATTTCTTCTTCAGTTCTAAATGACTCCCAGAACCTTTGAGACAGAGGGTGGATTATGCTCTGATGCCATGAAGCTTTTTAATCAATGAAGCACTACATTTATTAACAAAAACAAAGTCAGAAGAAGAAAGAGGGTGTTTGACTTGACAATCCCATGTGTGATTGGGTTTAGGAAAGAAAGACATTTTGGTTCAAATTAGAGAAATACTGTGAATTTGTTTAAAAGTAAATAAACATCTAAAATCAGATCACTATTGTTCTCTAACCTTAACCATGTGCTGTTAGTGCCTGAATAACATAAACAATTTTAATAACAATACAGTCACACAAAATGGATGTTGTAATTCAAGATCAGATATTTTAGCTGAAAAGAAATACATTGTCTGGTAATATTTTATTGATATGCTTATTATTGTATTTGCAACATATCATTTCATTATAATGAACATTAATTAATTTTCTTCATTCTGTTAATGCAAAACATAACACAAAGCATGATACACGAGTTGCAATTACGTTCCCTGCAAAACATATTTGCGTTAGCAGTTTAGTTGTATAGAGACGTAATTTTTGGGAGAGAGGTTGCATTTACATTTGATTTGGGATGTTACACTGGAAACCAAGTAGGACCAATGTAGTATCAACCATCAATAAGGCTCTAATGACCACTGCAGAGACATTCAGTGGGGACCACATGTGAACATCAAAAATTACTGGGGGACACCACCTATGTGCTGCAAAGGCTCGCATGGTCATTATTAAGTTATATTATGTTAATATGTTAACTCATTTAATGTCAAATCATCAGACTGTATTTTCCGTCTAGTGCTGGCAGGCAAAAAGGATTTCACTGCTCACTGGGTTCCATCCCCATAATCGGGCATTAACCTCAGATGGAGTTTAATCTAATCTAAATTTTATTGACAAGGCTTTAATGTATATCTAAGCAAATATCTGCTGGTTGATTCCTCTTTCTTCCTCAGTCTGTGAATATACTGTAGAATGACCATTCTTACTTCGCTCAATTGTCCTTGACTATTCAAAAGCCAGAACTTTCTCCATATTTTTCTCTTGTCCTGGAATACATGTTCACTCTTTTTCATGCCATCCTGGTCAAAACCCCAAACACAATCCCTTTAGGATTTCAGTCTCTACATATTTAATTCCGCTTGTTTATGAAATCCTGCTCTGCTGTCTTATAGCATGCTGTTTGTGATGTAATTCATTCTGTTTGATTTGGCTCATTATTTTCCCCATTGCATTTGCCAGTTCTTTTTTGCTGTGTGATATTCCATAAGCATTGTTTAGTTAAAGAAAAACATCCTTATTTGTAGCATTTAGCAATGGTAATATATTTATTAAACTTTGTTTTTTCTTTAAGGCCAAGTACAACATTACTCCTTGCTCAGACTCCTACCTGCTGTCTTGGAAAAAAACACACAGAATTAATTATGTAGCTGTATGGTTCAAACATAGCATGGTGTTATAATGCAATAATGAAGCAGTGTCCTCATGAAACATCCCTGGTTAGTTGTGTAGCCCACAAGGCATGGAGACCAAATACTGTAGCTGCATCGACCTGGCCATATTATTTGATCTCACCCATGTGCATACCCACAGAAACACAGGCTTCTCCCTACTGTTGAATAGGAAGGGGGGATTTTGACAATCAGTAGTCAATTATTGTGCAGCAAGAAAAGAAAGTGACTGATTTTACCTAGTGATTTCCTGTCAAAGGATCTGCGGGTGGGTGGGCAGGCTTTGATGCTGTGAACCACAGCTATGATTACAGACTTATCATTTTCTAGCTGCAGGAAAAGTTAGCCTCACTGTCAGATTGCTGCTGTTCCTTTATGTCCTGCAAACCACATAATGGCTGGGGGATTATCAATCACAAGACGTATAATATCCATACATCCATAATACTGCTGCAATTACATCACAGGTCACGCAGCCTTTAAGTAAATGTACTCCTCTCTCAGTAATGGCTGTAACCTGTATTATCAGGGTCTCTGCAGGTTATCTATTATTTCACATCATAAGTCTGGTGCTATTTGTAGTTATATTTTCCATATATGTGTAATTATTGTACCTAGCATGCAGTTGACCTGAACAGAGACAGATGCTAGTGACAACATGATGTGCTATCAATTAATGATCAATTAACAAGCTGCCGCCCCGGAAAAGAGAATATATGACTTGTAAATATGTTACTGCAGTTTGACTTAATACCAATGTCTCTCTTTATTTTATGTGAAATTTATGAGAAATGTTTTATAAAAAAAATGTTGACATGTTGAATACTTGTTTTTCTCTAATGTATCTGCTCATTCATGTACACAAATAATTAATTCAAGAGCCTGAATGAAGCCATTTGAGTGGAAAAATAATGACATGCTCTCAGAACCCAAAGTGAGCAAATTTTCTAATTGCTCCATCTGAAATAGACAGAACTGAACTTTACAAACATAAATATAACTTATAATGATTGTTCAACAACCATTCCTTTACCAAGAAATAAAAAAAGCCTCTTGGTTGTTGTGAATGTCCTAGGCAATTGTTCTAGGAAACTGCAGCAGTATATTGAGTCTTTGAACCAGTATCAAAAACATCATTTGTATTTCATTTACAAAGAAAAGCAAGCAAATGGTTTTATTTCAGAACCTGTATGCATGCAAATGGAATTTCTATTTTGAGTTGATTAATTGTTTGACTAATTGCTTTGACATTTGAGTTCTTCTGTAGTTGGAAGACTCTAATCATGGTACACCCCTTGATCATTAATCAGTTTCCTGATTAATCTATTAAACAAATCATAAATAATAAATAAGTAGACATATCAGTAAAATGCACAAAACAAATTTACATACTGTTCATCCAAGAAAATTGCTCCCATTTTTAATTGAGCTTGAGAAGTTTGCAACCACATTTTGAGAGGAGTAGTTTGTATACTGGTTATACTGGTACTAGTTTGTATTCACACCCACAAGTAAGTACAGTGTAGCAGTTACGTTAAACCAATATTCATCTAAGCTGGTCTTGGCTGGGTCTACTGCAGTGAAATCATTTACATTGAAAACCTGCAAAATAAAACAGTTTTCAGTTCGATAGACAAAAGTGAAATGGAAAAATCAATACTGCAGCATACAGTGAACTAACAGTTTAACAGCTGGTGTATGGGTGTTACCACCAAAGGCATATTAGATACAGCAGTTCAACAAAGATTTAATGGTAGACCTTGTAGAATCTTAAACATGAAGTGCATTGACCTGGCAGTGAGCTGATAAAATGCAGCTTAACACTAAGCTGAACATGTTTTAAAGGCCGGTGATTCATGAGAGCTATTCTTCTCTTTTCGCTGGACTGTAATAGAAAATGAGACAACTCACTTGCACTCCTCCAACACACACAAACCTTTGATCACCTTCAGGAAAAGAATCAATACAAAGATAAAATGCAGCTGAAACATTGTCTGTTTGACAAGTTAACTCAATCAGAGTCAAATAAACATGTTGTGTTAAGTACACTAAGGTTCTGATTTACTACAGGTTTGTGTGCACTGAGGACTCGATCTTTTAAATGAGGAAAATAGCGCACGCTGTGAATTGTGGATTTTGTACCTTCGGATTAAAAAATATGCGAGAGAGGTGTTTTTTTTTTTCTTGAGTGCGCAAAATACAAGAAGGAGAAAATGTCAATATGAGCAATGTGACTTATCAACCCTGAAAGCAATTGCAGTGTCTGTGATTTTGTCAGTATTCAATATATATAATATAATATTTAAAAGGCAGGTGCAACCTGCTTGTGCACAAATGGCTGCGGTTATTTGGGCATAGGAGAAATTAAAGAATGTGTCGGCAACGCATTTACCATTTGTGTAAATATGTTTGGAATGGAAAAAAAGTACAAACATACTGCTGGCATAGCAAAGCAATTTTGGAGTGGTTGGGTGAGCTAAAGGCTGATTTGGAGCCAGTCACAACAAGGTGCCAAGCAATGCCTACCATGCCAAATCTTCTTGCATCTCAGCATTATCTTGCATCTGAATCATTCCAGCTACTCCAGAGTTACCCTAAACCTGGCAGGTATATTCATGGACCACTTGTAGGCACTCCCTCAGTCTAATCCTTTTCCGCCCCTCTGGTAATCTCAGTGTCAACAATGAAGGGCTGTTGGGCATCAGGGTATGCCAGAACTGGAGCCTTGGTAAGGGCTGCCTTGACTTGGGTGAAAGCTGCAGCACAGGTGATGTCCCAGTTGAATGGTCATCCCTCAATCAGGCGGTGAAGAGTTTCTGACGAAGCGGCAGTAATACAATGCCAGGCCCATGCAGCTCCAGAGTTGACTGGTGTTAGCAGTCAGCAGTCACCTTAACTAGATCAGTGGCTACAGCACAAGAGCTGATCACGTAGCCTGGGAGCGCTGTCTACCTTGTCAGCAAGCAGCACTTTATAGGGTTCAGCCACAGTCTGGCTACCTGGATGGCAGTGAAGACCTCATGTATATTGGTGAAGGCTCTGTTGATGTGATGTGATGTGATGTGATGAAACACGCAACACAATGACTCCCGGGTATGTCCACCAGCATTCTCTCAGTCAACTGCTCAAAGGTTGCTGGAGCTTTGCTGAGCCCAACTGGCATTGTGAAAGCAGTCTTTGGTCTTATTAAAGGCTTGAAGGGGATGGGCAGAAATGATTAAACTGATGACCAAGACATAAACATATCACTAAAATACTGAGCAGACTCTCGGGTGGTTATGAAGTAAAAGTTTGAAGAAGGAGATCTTTTGTGTCTGTAAACACTGAGTGGCATGAAACATTCAGGGGTTCCAACCCCATGCATGTTGCAGGTTTATAAATGTGAAATGCAGCTACTATATGGTGCTGTCATTATGTGTAATATACACATGTTATGAAATTATATGTATATGCTTAAATTACATGTCAAAGATAAAGGAAGGGGCTGAATATCAACTTTTAATCTGAAATCTAGGGATTCATTACCATGGTAACGCTGGTAATGTCATATATTTTTATAGCAATCTGTTCTTCAAAACTGAAGGACAGTTTCTTAGAAACAAACATGAAATGATTAACTTATGGCCATCACATAAAGCCACTCTACAGAGACATTATTAAAGCGAATCCCTTTTGTTTCTGTGGAAGACTTATGGTGATATCAGTAAAAAAAAAAACTTTTAATATAGAGAAAACACTTCTTTATGGAGAAGTGTTTTCTTCCAATGAATATCTTAATTGTGCAGAAAATCAGAGTCAGGACTCCTTTGTTCAATGGAAATGTCAATGTTCTAGACTCGACCAGAACAGCTGTTCTGCACATCAGATTCTGTGCATGTAGAAACTGTTATCTGGGTTATTCAATTCAATTCAACTTTATATATATAGCGCCAAATCACAACATAAGTCATCTGTGTGGCGGCCTGGTAGCTCAAAGGGATAAGCATCAGACTGGGATGCAGAAGGTGGTAGGATCGAACCCCATCCCATCCCCCATAACAGGTGTTTCCTGCCCACTGCTCCCCCCATGGGGGGATGGGTTAAATGCAGAAGTCAAATTTCATTGTAACATGTAAATGTGATCAATGACAATAAAGCTGATTATC
>JAUMHL010000010.1:1139099-1153340 GCA_032362345.1 Sandelia bainsii
CCAGTGCTATCAGACTATTCAACACACAGTAACACATCTGTGTTTTTCTCTCCCTGTGCAATAAATCTGTTTTCTCAATACTGTAGCACACAAATCTTTACACTGCACTGACACTTTACGTTTATGCAACTTACAGCTAAAACTGTGTTTACTTAAGACTGTGTTTATTTATTGTATTGCTGCACCGCTATGTCTTTTATGTTCTGTCTGCGATTTCATTGTGCTCTGTACACTGTACTCTGTACATATGATAATAATAAACTTGAATCTTGATGTTTAATTCCACAATGCTGGGTAAGTTTAGAGACCACAATCTAAAGCTAACCATGTAGGTTTTTTGGTAGTGCCAACAGTTATTTTTTTGCCGCAGTATAACCAAACCATATAAGTCAATAAGACTATTTACATGATGACAAATGTCAATATTAGGGTCCCATTCAAAGAGACGATCCTATGTATCATATGATAGGGTAACCACTAATCAAATCTATTTGGTTGTTGGTCTGGTTCTTACAAATTTAGTTGGAATCTGGATACAGAAATACTGGGTGTGCTGGTGTGGGTACTGTTCAAGGTAGACCTTTGTAATATCACAACCCAACAATTCACCTTGTTTTAAATTATCATAGAGGCAAGGATAACTGGGCCATAAATAAAATACGGGACATGCCTTTAATGTGGCGTACACGCATCATTATGAGATGCAATTAGCTGCAACAGAATGGAGGAATTATGTTAATTCAAACTATTCAGTCAAGCATAACTTGAATTTGAAAGTCATATGGTCATGGTTTCTGATGTAAGATGAGGAAAATAGTGGCAGGAATGACACGGATTGTGCATCATCACCCGCTCCCTTTCAAGCTGTCTCCCTCATCATGCTCAACTGATCTCACCTTTTCAATCTTCTCTTCTCTTAAGATATGAGCCCCTGGGAGGATGACAGTTGCAGATGAGTTACGATGTGTGTGTGTATATGCGTACATGTGTGTGTAAGTCTGTAGAGTGATAAACTAAGTAAGTGAAGGAAAGTAGAAAGAAACTGGAAAAAGTAGATTTTGTTTTGAGTGTGTCTGTCCAAAAGTGTTGTTTATTACCATAGCAACAGGCAGTGTATGTGTCCTGGAAAAACGTGGAAAATTTGTGACATCTGATGGAAAATGACAAAAATAGTAAAATAGTCCTGAAAGACGTGGTGTTATCCTGGAAAATATTTGAGATCCTTTTCTTTTCCTTTTACTGAGAGCAAACAAATGGAAATTAGGGCTACTGGAGACCTTGTTGCAGGACTAGAATCTTATAATTATTTTCCAGGATAAAAAAAATGTCATTCATGACTATTTTAGTATTTCTGTCATTTTCCATGATTTGTCACACCCTTTCTCTTCCCATGTGCTGGTACCAAATTTTAATCTTAAACATGTTTATATTTGAAGGCCCCACCATGTGTTTCCTACTCAACTAATATGAGTGATCTAAACAAGATTAGTAATGTAAAGTAATTAATAATTACTGTATATTTAAAAAATGTTATGTTGGCTTATAATAGGTGTTAGGCAATAGACAATGTATTGTGTTATGTGTTAGACATGAACTTCAATTTATTGCAGGTTTTTCTGATGACACTGTAGTCAGCCTACTGTTCAACAGTTAATGTTCTATCTGCTGATGGTTCTGAAAGGGTGCTGGACATCCAACAAGTCCTCCAACCTAAATGGCCATCTCCCGTATATCTCTTGCATCTCTTGCAATAGGCAGCAGGCGTGTATTGAAATTGCACCCTAATAGCAAACTGTGTAAGCAATCATCATTGACTTTCTGATCATTCTTGCTGCAACTTGAACTCAATCCAATTTTGTTTGTCTGTTTGTCCAAGTTTATTTATATAGCACCAAATCATAACATAAGTAATCTCAAGGAACTTTACAGTGTAAGGTTTAAGACTGACTGTTGTCTGTGTTTATGCAACTAAGAGCAGTTAGGAGTATCTGTTATTCCTGGAGGCTCTATGTGGGGCCCTGAAAAGTTCATGTGGGCAATGATGGAGAAACTTGGAGGGGAGTGATTTGGAGGAATGGCCTGCCTGATCTAAACGATGGTGGTGCTTTGTTATTGGACTTCTGTGGACTTCATGACGCTCAGGGACAGTGCCTATGGACTGGCGTACTGAGGACATTTTCAAAAAAGGGGACCGGAGAGTGTGCTCCAATTATAGGGGTATCACAATGCTCAGCCTCCCTGGGAAAACCTATGCAATGTCCTATACCGAAGAGTCTGGTTTGGAAACCTTAGAATTGCATCTCTGCTTCTTGCAGATGGCGTGGTTCTGTTGGCTGACTAACAACAGAATGCAGGAGAGAGGAGAAGTTCAATCATAACTGGAGCTCCACTACCAAATACAAAGCCTCTTCAGCACACACAGTTCACAATCCAAAATCCAAATTTTAAATCCAGAATCCAAAAACAGTGTCCATCCAAAGTCAAAAATGTAAAGAGCATGGGAATGACAGGGCAGGAAGCAGCAGAAATTTCAAAATAAAACTGGATCATGACAATTACATACACTATACTACTGTATGTAAACCAAAGATTGTTTATTAGGTAAGAAGCATCACTCTGTGAAACTTCTTTGTAGAGAACTGTTGTGTAAATTCTGCAAAGAATTTGGTATTAAGTATGAGCAGTTTGACAATGGCTAAGGCTTTTTGGCTCCTTCTCTCTCGTCTACCTGTGAATAAATGTTTTTAAATAAAAAAACTATTTGTGGTCTTGTACATTGATCCTTCATTTGGCCCTTTCTCAACAGAGGAAGTAAATTCAGGAACTAATCTATAAAGTAAAAGTTTAACTTTGAGCTTTGGTGTTTGTTTGTGTGCGGCATGGTGGTTCAGCATCGGCCCTCGGTTTGCATGTTCTCCCTGTGCCTGCGTGGGTTTTCTCTAGTATGTGTGTGTATGTAATTTTTTTCCCTGAAACCATTTCTATTTTGTACATTTGGGTTCCTAGTGTCAAAATTGTCCAGACCCAATTACCAGGGCCTCACTGATAAAAAAAATATTTATTTTTTACCACCTCCTACAAAGTAAAAGTGTCGCATAGGTATTCCAGTTTCCTCCCAAAAACAAAAGCATGCTGCTTAGGTTAATTGGTGACTCTGAATTCCCTGTAGGTGTGAATGTGAGTGTAAATGTTTGTCTGTATGTGTCGACCTTGCGATAGACTGACGTCCAAGTTGTACCCCGCCTCTTGCCCAGTGTCATCTGAGATTGGGTGCAGCCCCCTAATGACCGTGAAAGGATAAGCAGGTAAAGCTGATGGATACATAGATTTCCCATTTGTGCTTCCACCACATGTGAAGAAATGTGATGATTAGGTTAATTGGAAAGCAAAGTTTGTTTCTTGGAAGACGGAAACAAACATTCCGAGAGTCACACAAAACATACTGTGTGACTCTGGTGCTAAATAGGATGAAAGGAGACATGAAAAGGTGGGGAGAGAGACTGAACGTTATTTCTGCTTAAGGTTTATTTGTGTATTTCTTTTTAATAATTAATAATTTCCTCTCTGTCTTCCTCTTCTACAACACCACATAAGAGATGGAAAAGGATCGATTCTTCCTTCTTATCAGTGAGGCTGTGGTAATAGATTAATGATGGCATTGGAAACTGAAATGAAAGAAATGGAAATGGTTTCATAGAAAAATACACACGCACAAAAGGTTGCAATGTGCTACATCTGAAAACACTATTCTGTATAATCCCAACCCTGTCTTCTTTCTACCCTTTCTAATATTTACTGCATTTCTCTTTGTCTCTTAAGGTCTGGTATGTTCTCTCTTCTATCCTGCACTCTGATCAGTGGGTTGAGGTGAAGCCTCTCTCTCTTATCAGTAAAGGCCAGTGTGTCACACAGTATAAGGTGTAGTCATGCACGATTACATGCACTGACACATACACAATAACTGAAAAAGCATGGAGGAAAAGGTGCAAATGAAACACTCATGGATCAAATTGTTTGTGCTTCATTACAATATTCTAGTTGTGCAGATCTGTGTGATAATTACTGAGATGGAGATGTTTGGAACATAGTGCTGAATTATCACCAGTATACATGACTATCTGGATTTTCATTACTGTGCAAGCTTACAGTGTACTGACGTGTCTAGATTTTGTTTATCCAGTGATTTCACATCCATCTGTTTTCTTACTCCATCTTTTCTTACTCAGAGGTCACAGTGGCACTGAGCTAAGTAAGGTCAAGGACCCGGCTAGTTGAAAAATTTAATTATTCATGAAACTCTCCTAAAGCTTGTTTAAGTCAAGCTAGTGATTGTCTGACCACACTGGAAGGCAAAAGTGTGCATAGCTGTTGTAAATGACACACTTGTAAGAAGAGGCAAACAAGCCTGCCATCACAGAGAGGAGGAGGAAACTATGGATTGTAGATATGAGAATACCACACACTCTACTGGACAGCCTCAACTTCACAGAAGTAATGGAGTATATTTTGGAGACACTTCAGATCTCCTAAAAAGTAGTTTCCTATCCAACTAAACTGAAACTGCAATAATTTAATCACTGGATTGATTGAGCTCCAATGCAACGCATTAAACATATCCTCCAACCTTAACACAGTATACGTCTGTATTTTTTCCGAGCCTCTCATTCAAGCCATATGAGTGGTAGTTATAAGTAACCCCTCATGTGGGGAAGCACTAACCCTTTTTTTATTTAGTGCTTCCCCTGGGGAAGCACTAAATAAACATGGTTAGGGTTAGTAAAAGTGTTGAATGCTGGTCTGAGAAATTACTACTTTGTTACATGACAGATTACAACAGAAACAGACAGCTGTTGTTTTATTGATTCCTCCATACAACCAAACCAACAAAAGTTTTCAGGGCTAAATGCTTGCTAGCCGTGTTCACTACAGCTTCTAGACGTCATCAAATGGTAATACATATGTACTGGTTGTTTTGGCTGCTGCTACAAATGATCATCATACCTTACAGGAGGACAGTCAAATACACTCTTCCTGAAGCCACTCTTAGGTTATCTCTATTAAACCAAACTACAATCTTTACTAAACTTAACCAAGTCATGTGAGTCTCTAATTGTAACAAATTTTAAACATGCTACAGTCACGAAAACTGCGTGTTGTACTGCAAGATCAGACATTTTGGCAGAAAAGACACATTTTCTAGGTACATTTTACAAAGATGTTCATAATTAACATATTTGCAACTTACAATTCACATCACAGGTATCAAGCTCAAGGTCCGCAGGCCAAATCTAACCTGCCCCTTCATTTTATGTGGCCCATGAGAGCTTCTAAAAAGAAATTTTGCTGCCCCTCTATTTCCAATTTTTCACACTAAGATACTAACCAACTATATTGTTGTATTTCAACACCTTTAAATACATTTTAAAATGCTGCAGTACTATTAATTCTCTATCCTCAATCATGACTCATGAGGGCTGGGGGAGGGAGAGGCGCAAGTGTGTAATCTCACGGGGGACCAGGGGTCGTGTACCCAACAATAAATATAAACACTGGAAATTTGTACAGTTAATAACTGCCATGACCTCTCATCATTTGCCTTCATTTGCCTAAGAAAAAACAAATGTTAAACCAGACCGAAAACGGGTCTGATTGATCACTGAACTCTTGCTTCATCAGGGTAATTACATGTCATCCAGCAACAGTGAAGACAACAGCTGTGTGTGCTGTCTACTCCACAAGTAAAAGAAAATAATCACAGTATTTCATGTTATAGTGGTAAATTGTCTTTACTGTACTGGAGCAAAACTAGAGTGGGATGTAGGACGATGCTCCTCATCAGAGATCAATATGGGCATTTGCAAAGAAATACTTAGTGGTTCATTGTTTTAAAAGATCTGCTCAGATGTGAGCATCCAGGGTGCAGTGAGAGTCACATGATCACATTCACTTTTTTGGTTCAAATTTTTCTGCCCCTGCCAATGTGCCACTTGAAGCAATTGCCTACTTTGCCTATATGGATGCGTCGGCAACTGCATATAGTCTACAGTTACAAGCGGCCCTTTAAGAGCGATTTAATGCTGATGTGGCCCGGGATGAAATTGAGTTTGACACCCCTGATTTACTACTATAGTAGTACTAACTATATTTCCTGCAAAATGTATCTGCATTGCATTTTTGTTGTATAGCAACATCATTTTTAGTAGACAGGGATGGATATTTGCTGGCCAGCTGCAGTGTAAAGTGGTTGGGATTGTTGGCTTGTCAGTTCTGGAAAGTACTCTCAATCATGTGTTTCGGTACAAAATAAGTCTCCCAATTCAGGCTGTTCCTATAGAACAACTTACAGAAACTCTTGAATATTACTTGGTGTTGGAGATCAGCAATAATTATCATATGCTGTATTCAAATTTATTGAAAAAGAACATGGAAAACTGAAATTATTTAGAACCACTATTACAAGCACCAATGCATGCTTTTTAGCAGCTACTGCCTTCTTTCCTTCATGTCGGACGTGGAGTGTCTGAACTGCAACCTTCAGGTCTCTCAACACTCTTACAGCTGGTTTCTGTTAGACATTTTAGCTCAACCACTTAGTGACTTCACAGACTTGTCATTCTGCTGGAAGGATATTTTTCTATTTTCCTCAAGTGGTCTCAGAAAGCACTCTGAGGTGACTGATTTCACAGACAATATGTCCATGCTTCTCTGCAGACTGTTGACGTGAGCCTGGCACTTAGGAATGAGTTCACTTTTTGTTAGAATGAAGAGTATAAAATAAGCATTTCTTCCTGTCAGGTTACACTTCCTTCAAAGTGTGCACTATAAACCTGACTCTATTTTTGCTGCTGCTTCATTGGTTGTTCTCTCTACCTTCCCTGACTCTAGCCCAAGTATTTAATTATATTTTTTAGTGTATTAAACTCTTTGGCCCATTTTACTCTGTTACACCATCTACACATAAACACCGAACACATTCACATGTGGTGTAGGACTAAAATAACTGCACAGCAGAGGAGGGAATAACTTGTGTAAGTTATCATAGAATTTATTACCAAGACTCACACAGACACACACATGCAATACACAAGCCATCATCCGCATCGTACTGTCCAGTAGGTCTATCCATCTTCTCCCTATATTGCACTCACTTGACAATCTTCAGCTGATAAGGAAGCTGTTTTTCTCCAGAGAGAAATCCATGTCCATCCCATCAGTCTGAACTGTGTGTGGTAGAGAGAAACAGAGCAGACAGAGATATGTACTGGCATGAGGAAGAGAATGAGAAGGTACCGTAATGTACTGCAGAATCAGGTGTTCACATGATTGCCTGTAGAAATAATAAAAATGTGGGGAAAATAATGTTTAAGATCAGAAGTGACTTTAAGTCAGATAAAACAATACAGAGATTTGATGGGGATGATATGACACCTTTCAATAGTTCAGTGATTTGTTGTGGCCACACTGGTAGCTTCCACAGTGTTGAAGTTACCGATTTGTAACAATCTCTGAGATTTTTTTGCAGCTGCTGGGTAGTAATTCCCTTCAACGGAAGATGACAAGATATCTGCACATAGCTTGAGATGATTGAGTCTGTGGTCAAAACATCCCCTGACTGTCTACACAGTTAAATAAAAGGAAGAACTAGGACTAAACATTAGTGTTAGATCTTTCAGCCTGACGTGTCATTCATATACAGTATGTACTGTACATATATATAGCTAATTCTGACATCAGCATTTTTAAATGCTAAAAAACACATTACATATTCACACATACACAATAGCTGATCAGATATTATAGAGTGCTACAGTATTAACTCAATAAGGCCACATAGCTAAGGAAATGATGACAATCAATAGAAAAAAGCAGTTCAGTAGTACTGTATTACCTCTGAAGGCAGTAATAGTGCTGCATTGCATACTCCACATAACTTTAGTTTTTTGCTCGAGAGCCATTGCTGGTTTTCCACTCGTTCCATTGCTTCCATGTCCAGTTGAAAGGCTGTGTTGAGTTGCCAGATTCAGGCCCAGGTCTGCTGCCGTAGCTGGTATCTGTGGAGCTGTCACTGCCAGCAAGACCCGTTAGCGGTGCCGGACTGGCTATAGTTGGTGCACCGTTGTCAACCCTCGTTGTTGTCTTTGTTTATAGAATCCAGATTGTCCGAGCAGGCAGGCTTGTTTCCATTTTGACATTCTGACTATCCCTAAACTGGTCCGACACACTGAATATTCTTTTAGAACTCCACCTAAACGTCTCAGGGGAGGCTTTCAGGGGAGCTCCCCCAAAATTCGAATGATTTTCTCAACAAAAGAAAATTAAGGTGTTTGATTAACTAAGTCAATTTTGAAGATTTGAAGGCTGTCTGCTTTATACAGAAAGGACATGGACATTGGACATGATAGGTCAAGAACAATTTGAGGGACCTCTTCAAATTTGGCACAAATGTCCACTTGGACTCAGAGATCAACTGATTCAACTGTGGTGGTCAACGGTTAAGATGACTGTGACCAAAGGTCTGTCTTGTCCATCCCTCCAATGCTTATGAATGCAATGAACTCACATTTTGTTGGTCAAAGGTCAAGGTCACTGTGAAATCCAACCCCCTCCTGCTCATCTGTCCCATTCTTATGAATGCAATATCATGATGCAATCAAATGTCATGAAGGAACTTTCTTAAATTTGGCTCAAGCACCCTTCAAAGATGAATGTTTAAGATTTGGCTGGTCAAAGGTCAAAGGTCCTTAGACCACCAAAGTGTCAATAGACACAGTGACCTTCACTGTGTCCTCTTGTATGTCCCATTGTTCACAATGCCTGGAGGAAAGTTCATCACATCTGCCATGAATCTCCACTCGGACGATGCATAAACTTTTTATAATGTGAGTCTGGACTTTAAACTACAACTTCTGTAGTTGACCAGGGCATACAACCACAATGGGGTAATTCTAGGTTATATTCTTATATTTAGACTAATATATTGCAAGGTGTCTAACTAAGAAGTGTCCCCACTGGTTCAAATTCAAGGAAACAATGAACATGTTTGTGTTTTCCTGCAATTTGTGTTAGTTATGTGCTGCATGTTCCACTGTTGGCTCCATTGACCTCATCTGACTTATATGACATTATATGAGTTGAAATGTCCTTAAACATAGTGGACTCCAGTCAATTTGCAGGTCATGGACAGCAGTGCAGAGGGAAGAGCAGAGGAGAAGGCAAGGAATTCAAAAGAACATTAGGTCATTCCACTGGATGAGCCATGTCCCCAGGCATGTGCACTTCAAAATGATTAACATCAAAATGATCATCTACAAGAATTGCATGGTGCTATGCCTATGGTCCATTATTACAATATCAGTGGTGGACATGACTAAGCACATAAAACTACAAAGTGTTTAACTTCTTGTCTTGTTTGATTCTATCATACGCTCTTTCTGTCTGTCTTTCTAAAGAGGCAGTGTGATTACTTAAAGTGACAATAGAGAATATAAAAACCCAACTGTGTAGAGACAGCATTGTCAAAGAACACATGCAGCCCTGAGCTAGGTGGGAAGTCTAGAGCTGTAGCTCTGAAGCTAACAAGCTCACAGAGACAGTGTAACATTGTTTACATGCTGATATTTATCAGGAGAAATATTAACCATGTCTAATTAAACTGACTGTACACAGGAGGCTGGTAGAATGGGTAACAACCAAATCATCAGGACCCATTGCCAGGAACCATAAATGTCTGGACTGAAATGTATTAACTAATTTTGTTCGCCCTTTAACTTTAAAGTAACCCCTGCTTCTGCTGAGAGAGAGAAGGAGCAGCAGGGAGCGCTCTTTTTCAGTAGCCTAATAACTTAACCACTACTGAAACAACGCTAATGTGGACCAAAGGACTTAGACTCTAACAAGTGTGTGACTGTGCTAATAATATTTCTCTGACAGATTAAGGACACTGAATCAGAACAGTCCATTGCATTCTTTGTTTGTGTGTAACTTTAAATTAAGAAACACACATCATTTAAATTCATGACAATTCACAATAATTCGGGATTCGGCTTCCGTGTTCATTCGATTAAAACATATGTTAACTGCTCAAGTGTTCTCCAAAAATCACAGGTATTTAATACAATTTCCTCAATGGCACTACCCCTCTTCACCCAACATGATCTGCCTAATATAGAAACGTGAAGCTTTATATCAGCTTCACATTAGAACATATTTTTGCATAATATGGACATATGGGTATTGTTTTAGAATAGACAAAAAATGTGAATCTATGTTTAAAACTGAATTCTCTGAATTTCTCAAGAGAAGCTATGCCCTTCGGTTACAGTAGGTAGATTACAAAGTGTCGTGTTTGCCAAGACAACTATCCTAATGTATAAAATGAATGGAAACTTTAATGCCATTGCCATGATGTTTAAATGCTCCACAGAGAACACTTAGAAAATATATTCTCAGGCACACAGCCCCCGTTTCCTCCGTTCTGCACAATTCTAGTCTGAGTTACAAATAGGCTAGCCTAAAGTAGAGAGAAATGAAAGAGGAACGATCCAAGCTATGGCAGAGAGGGAGAGGGCTGCAGAGCGACAGCCTCTCTAGCCTTCGGCAGCCTGCTACTGTAAAAGCTGTGATTTATTCTGCCATCATCTCAGTAGATATATGATCTGAGTCTCTGCCTGGCCTGTCACACCACATACATATTGAGTGGCCCACAAGAATGGGGGGGGTGACTGATTTATTATACAGCTATTTATTACAGTGGGTGGGCTGAGAGAATAGAAAAACATGAAAACAACCTGAGATTAAATTTTCAAGTCTATCTGTAACACCAGATCTGATGATAACAACAGGCAAATGAAATCAGAGCTAATCTGCATCTTCTCAGTTCCCTGTGGGATTTCATCATGTTTTTTAACAAAGCAAATGTAGATTCATTAGTGCAGATGCTACATCCTGATAAGGAGGAGAATCACGTAGATGTCCAGGAACAATAGGTTAGGCTTAACCATTGGATATCTGACTTTTTTTCTGTAAAAAAAAATTTAATATACCATAAGACCAACAATAGACTGTTTTCATTGTGGCTGTCTGTGTGCAGGCAAACACATGTAAGTCTTACATTAATACAGTACTTGAAATATTTAAATCACATCTTCCTTTGCATATAGAATACAGTATGTACAGTAATTTCCTTTATGAGTTCAGCCAATATGCTTGCTATGGGCAAAACTGCTTTTTTCTACTGTGGAATTTTTTTAAGAGCAATAAACAGGACACACTCAAAAAACACAATTAATCAAAAGAATTCTGAAGTGAGAGAGCAATGACTGTTGTGGCCTTGCGGCTATGTAGTGTTTGATGTGAAAGGTCAGGAGACAGGAGCTCAGTGTAGTGTAACATTGACGATTAAAGCTAACCAGTCATGAGAAGCTACCGTCAAGGTTTCCTCATCACCCTCTTTCTCCACCGGGAAGACAGAGAGCACATTAATGGTCCAAACTGAGCACCACTGTTGGAGAGGGAGCACTCTGGTAGCTAAACGGTTACAGCACATGCCATATAACCACAGCATCCCAAGTCCAGCTGCATGTCCAGCATGTTTCCTCTACTTCTTCACTAGAGTCTGTCAAATAAAAGTAATGCCCGAAAACTAAATCTTGTTGAAGATACTCTACTCCTTCTGAACCTGTGATCTCATTCGAAGGAGAATGGAAAATGCAGGTGAGCTCAGGAATGGGTCTAAGGGGAGCGAGACAACTGGGAACCTAACTTTGAGGCTGAGAATCACCCCTTAGGCCATTCAGCCACCCACACACTTTCCCCCTTTTTTAAAGAAGCGGAAACAGGCGTCCTTAGTATGTGCAGGCATGATGCACGTGTGTGGTCTCCCTGACTGAGACAGTCTATTGAGCTAGGCTCCTTAATGTTGGAGAACATCAGTCTATAACATTAGAACTAACCTAAAAAGTTACATTCTTAGTTAACACCTCCTAAAGATTAGTGGAGTTACTGAAATGTTTGTAACATCTTTCCAGTTGAATTTCCTCAACCTGTTTGAATGAATACAATATAAAATGACAGTCTGAGGCTGAGTCCTCTGAATAGAAAACAATATTTAAATCAGGTTAATACCATAACAGTTGAGCTCTAAATGTCATTCAGATTTAAGGGGATTGCAGGAAAAAAGTCAGACCCACAATGACACGAATGACATGAATGAGACATAGAGATGCCTCCAATTATAGACATGTTACTGTTTAATCACAGTACAAAGTTGTGACACCTTGCAGGTCTAACCCATCACTCAGGTAGACGAGGACAAGGTTTGTCTATGTTGTTTTAAGTGCCACCTTAAATTAACTGGGGACATTCAAGCTGAAAGCTTAATTATCTGCTCTGTGAAATGTGAAATGTTCTAAATCATACATCTTCAAACCATGTACAGTTTCTGTCTTTCAGCTTTCCTTTCCCCACCTGTGAAACTCCACATTTCAAATTTAAATAAATGGCTTCTTTTCTTCCTCTCTTGATTGTGTGTGTGACTTATCTCTAAGGTGCAGCTGTGAAGAGAGCAGGTATATTTTTATTCCTCATATCTCTGAGAGAAGGATACAGCAGGTGGAGTCTTGACTTTAGTACACAGTTTGCAGAGCATGTAGGTTGTTGTTGATGACAGCATTTCACAAGCAGGCACAGGTGCATAGTACTCAATATTTCTTGATATATCTGAGCTGAGACAGTTTGTCTGTCGGCTGGTATTTTCCTGTCCGTCACTCATCACCGGCAGGTCACTCATTTTAGGAACATCCATTATTTGTCTTTACTATTGCTTTCCATTTGTCTCTGCTGCTGAAAACTTTATCAGTCCATCGTCATGCCTCACTGGCGACGTGGCAAAGCTGTGCTGCAGTAGGTAGTTGGTGGTCCTGCTGTTACTGAGAACATTTTGCAATCAGGACATTGTACTTGGCACCAGGTAACAACCTATTTATGAGTGTTTTCCTCACTTTTTCTCACCAATTTAGTTGTTTCCAGCTCCCACAGTCTATAACAGTCCCTGCTGCTACTAACCTCTACTGTTTGCCTGGCAGGGGTGCAGGCTAACACGCACCTCCTCTGATACAAATGAGTTGTCTCTCAAGTCAGGGTCTGCCTCCTTTGAAACAAAGGTAGTTGTTCCTCAGTGAACTAAAAGCTGATCCTGAAATTCCTTCCCAGATGATGGTCTAGTGTAACAGACTCAGCAATACTGGTGGAAGTAGGCCTTGTATTAACATTTCACATCATTCCTTCAAACTATGTCCTATGATGAACTTGTATTGAAATGTTCATCGGAAATAAGCTGGATCCTCGAAACCAGGGGTCAGCTAAAAGTCCAGGAGGTCCAGAGACTTCAAGTCCTCCCCAGTTTAGGTCAAAGTTTTTTTTCTTCTATTTTGTAGAAACATTACAAACACACACATTAAAGTCACAAAATGAGAAGAAGACCTGCTTCCAGTCTGCTACAAGACAGACTATTTAGAATGAATGACAAAAAGTCATGTAAGTCCATTTTCTTAGTAAAACCATTGTATAACAGAGACATCATGAGAAAAAAATACTAAAGTGCCTAGCTTCGGCACTTTCGGTTTCTTAGGCTGTAGCCTAAAATACTAGTGTATGGGATTCTTTTGTTTTTGCAGAGATGTTGTGTGATTTCACATTTTGCAGTAACCACAGCAGAACAGACATAGTGGTCTTAAAGCTTGTTCGTTGTTCGTTGAATAAAGACAGGATTGTGTCAAGTGATCTCTGAACACTTCACTAAAATTTTTTTAAAATGTTAAATTTTTACTACTTTATTTTGAACAACCCACCTGTTCCTCTTAGGCCGTTTGCGTTGACCCATTTACATGCTGCACAGAAACTGCTACTGATACTTTGCTAACGTGCTGCTCATGCTACGCTGTCTGTGTAGATAAGGCCCTGATTTCCCATAGATCATTTCCCTTAAGCTGATTGATATCAGTTACCTCTGCTTACTGACAAAACTCTGGAACTAACATTAACCCTGGCCAGTCTGCTTTCACCCATTGGATAGGAACCAATCACTTAGGCAAACTTCAAGCATATTTAAAAGACATAAAGGCTTGGATGTCCTGTAATTTTCTACTCCTTAATTCAGACAAAATTTAGGTTATTATATTTGGGCCCAAAAATCTCAGAGACATGGTATCTAGTCAGATTGCCACCCTAGATGACTTTGCATTG
>JAUMHL010000010.1:1153440-1164817 GCA_032362345.1 Sandelia bainsii
CCTCCTCGCTGTTTTCTGCCACCTCTACATCCCCTCGCTGTCCTCCTCCTTATCTCATCGGGGATGTTTAAAGTTCTGGCCAAAGTTAGATCCTTAATGTCAGGCGTTTTCAGTGTGATCAGCTGATCCCGCGAGTAAACAAAGCCAGCTTCATGGTGATGGAGCCGCTGCGCACCGGTCTTACGGAGGAGCGCAAGAATAATTCCAAGTATGAAGATGGGAATAAAAACTCTCTCGAACAACATGATTCAAGAGGGCAGAGAAAAAGACATCACAAAGAGAGAGACTGCGAAACAGCCTGCTGCAAGGCTCGCGCCTGCGCACACATTGATGAGAATGGGTTACATGTTTAAATTAACAAGTGGATAAACGGTGGCAATTTTGAGTGACTGTACACATACAAGGTATTCATCTTTTAAAATCCATTCATTTCCATTATCAAAATTATGGGACATTACATTTTAATTTTTAGTGAGCTTTAGATGTGCTGGTACAGTAGATGGACTATTTGTACATTTATATTTGAACATAGTCTTATACATAGGCCGTTTCTCCTTGTTTCCACTAAATTCACAAACAATTGTAAATAGATCGGCTGCAATCATGGCCCCATGCTCTCTCCCCCATTGTTCCCCAGTATCATACTGTCACCATGCTCCTCCTGTAAGTTACTTTTAGGAAGCTAGTAGCACATGCTGTGTTTCAGAGGATATGCTCATCTGTCTGAGAGAGACAGAGGCAGTGAAACTAAAGCAGACAGCAGATGGCACAATGAAACAGTTACTTGAGTGGGATCTTCTGGAATCGCATTCTGACACTGTGGCAGCTGCTTCATTGTCCCCCAGCTCTGCTCGGTGTAAATTAGGCTAAAAACCGGGCTAATGTCTCCTAAAACACATGATGATCTAGCCCCAGCACATAGCCAAAAACTGAATGAAGGTCTGGAGCTATACTCGCACATTCTGGAAATACTTTTAGTCTAAAAGGCCTTTCAAGGAATCCAAGCTGAGGGCTTGTTATGATCAGGATAAATATACATTTCTATCTCAAAGAGACCTTGGAGCTGCTACGCTGCTTTCTTTGAAACACTTCTCCAGCATAATTATCTGATTCACCAAATTTCTACCTTTTATTCTCACTCAAAGTGATCACATGCCACAGGTACCATATCAAATAACTGGTATTATATACATGTTGGATGTCAAAATAATTTTCATCTGTTCTCAGATGGACATTGGTGGTAAACAATACTTCCCTTAGGTAGATCTCATGGTCACATGGATAGCAAATGATATGAAATATGGATATTCTAAATGCTGCTGTGACCGTCCTTACAGTGCAGCCAGGATTCAGGCAGCAGAATTCAGCGTAGTTGAGGTCAATCTGACAAACTGTCTCAGCAGGAGAAAAAGTTTAGCAGTGACTGTAATTAGAAGGGTTTTTATTTTCCCTTTTGAACTGGAGAGTGATGTAAGTATTTCTGGTGAAGCATAACAGAAAGATTTTGTTGGTATTTTTATGTGACGAAATGTGCCAAGTTGTTGAGCAGGTGAGCAGAGCGGAGCAAGTGGAGTTGTTGTAATATCGAACGGCCACACTGTGCAGTCCTCTGCAATTTTCAGTCATGTAAGTATCTTGTGACAAAGAAGAAGCGTCTGCTTTGACAATAGTGTCACCATTTGTCCAGGTACAAATGGTGGTGGGAGTTCCTATAGGATTATTTCAGGATGACATTTAACAAACCATAGTATACATGTATAGCAACTCTGTTTTGTCTGTTTATCTATGTTCTTATCATGGTAGCAGTAAAGAGTTTTTGAATAATCGGTATTCTATTGCCTTGTCTTTATTTTGCTGTATTAAAATATCCACCGAAAACACTGCACACTGTTACAGCTACAGTAAAAACAGCACAATGGCATTTTGGGCTAATTATACCAATTACCACCATCAAAGTATGTTTGAGTTATTTTCCATTTTGATGTATATGTGTTAAATTGAGGAAATTCACAACATTGTCTACACTTGTTTACGCTGTACCCTTATAGCAGTATTTTCTACTAAATATATAAATTAAACTTTTTCATCTTGTTATATACTGTATTATTGGATACATAACATAATTACACAAGTATGTATTCATAATCAAAAGGGTAATGAAAGGAAAATCACATAAGAGAAATTAAATTGAGTAATTAAGTTTACATTAACCATAACCTTAGATCACAAACACCTACTGTATCTTCTCGCTATATTTAGACTATTTGCATGTGCCATTAATAGTTTTATGAACTATCCATTTATCTCAAGTATATTGTGAGATTTCCATCTTGTGTTTGGTGCTCTATAACACCAGAAATAAAGTTTTCCTTTGACTCCTATTTAAGCAGTGACACAGGGGATATGCAGGGCATGTTAAAGCGCATATTATAGCTGATGTGTATTTTTAAGACATGCCTATAGTATGTTATATGAATAAAGGTGTGAATAGATGTTTTAAAAATGCACTGTGAGCTTCCCTTTTCGACTGCTCTCCCTTCTCTTCGGGAAAGAGTTGACCCACTACTTGCTAGTGACGAAAAAAAGATTGACTTTGATTAAAACTGAGCAGAAAGTCCTGGCTTGACTGGTTCATCATGTGTATTAAATATTCAAAGATGCTGAGAGAACCTTTATCTGAGAGACAGAGGACAGTGCTTCACACTGACAGCTGCCAGCTGCTGGCTGGAACAGGATGAGTTTATCAGTCACCTCACTCCTCCAGCCTGCTCTTCTATGTATTAATACACTGTACTGGAGCTTCTTCTCAATAAACACCTCACACAATCATACCTCACCTTACTCCATGTACGCACACTTGACTGGGTAGCTTTTGGAAACATCCCAATGCTGGATGCCTGCAAATAAGTCCCAGTTCATGAATGTGTGCAGTGCATTTGCATCTTGAGACATAATGTAGACAGATGACTGATTATATTAGAAGTGACAGGTGGATCTAAATATAATTCTTCAGAAATCTTCTACAGTTAGTCTTTTTAGTATGAAATTCAGTCTTTATTTTGTTTTGTTATTTTTAGCTGCGGTGCAGTCCTGAAGTTCACATGTAGGTTTTGTCGTAGTTAACCTACACACAACAGCTCGGATGAAGACATGTTCTTTGGGCTTTTGGTGGATTTTTGTCAAAAAAAACACATCCCTAAGGATCTATCCTCCATCAAAGCCTAAGTTGTTGTGAATCTGTAGTCATAATGTACATAGTGTAAGTTCCTTAAGGCACGTCCTGAATCTTGGGTGAATCACATATCAGATCTTAGACTAGAACTTCTAGAACTAGAATTACCGCATTTTAGTTGCATGCCTCTGCCAGCCTGTTGCAGTTTAATTACAAGCCTGTCCAGACTCTAATCAGTTCATGCATGAGTCCAAATTGGATGGAAATGACATGTACATGAGGTTACAGTGAGCTTGACATTTGATCACCAAAAAAAGAGACATTTTCTCAAGGAGTTCCAGAGATATTGCTTTCACAAGAATCGAAGGGATGGACGGGATGGACCTTAGGTCACACTTACCTTGACCTTTGGCCACCAAATTCTAATCAGTCCATCCTTGAGTCCAAGTGGCCTTTCGTGCCAGGTGAAATGAATTCCCTTCCGGTGTTTCTGAGATATCATGTTCACAAGAATGAGACTGACCTGAGATCAGTGACCTTAACCTTCAATCACCTTTGATCTCCAAAATGTGATCAGTTAATTGTTGACTCCAGCTGGACCTTTCTGGCAAATCTGAACAAATTCCCTAAAGATATTTCTCTGATATTGTGTTGACATGAATAGACATACTTGAGGTCACAGTTTGATTATTTTGTGATGTTAATTTCATCAGTCTGCTTTTATGTTGATGTCAGGCACCCTGAATTGCCATTGTGTTTGAATAATGCTATGTATATCAAATTTTCTTGATTTGACAGTGACCCTGACCTTTGAGCACCAAAATCTAATCGGTTCATTACTGAGTAATGTGTAATGTGCGTGTGACTGCTAGTATAACCCTGAAGATACTGTATGTCTTTAACATTAACACAAACTTTTTAGTTCCTATTCATACTAACTGATGTTTTCCCTGAGCAAAACTGGTTTGTCAAAGCCAAAAATATTTTTTTACTTCTGGCATTCTCTAACAGTGCAGTGTACCAGAGGCAATATTATTTGAGTCATTTGCATATTTGGCTTTTAAAATTATCTGCCTTCTCTCTGTATGTAGGAACCTTGGGGTGAATGATCCTTGTGTGTTTCAGTCACGATGATGAACCAAATCCAAACCCTTACACAAACACATCCATTTATTATTTGAAAAATAAAAAATCTAGCATCCAGTTGATCCAACTGGTAAAAGCCACCCAGAGTAAATGCTGTTATTTACCTCTGGAGCAGTAAATTACTCAGTAAACTGATCATCCAGCCAACACACCATAATGGGATAAACACATTTGGTATATCTGTGCCATAACCAGAAAGTAACACTGCATTAAGAACAAACCATCATCAGTAACTGATTACAATTGTGTGTGTGTGTGTGTGTGTGGGAGAGAACACTGCTTAAGTAGCCTCATCTTCAACACAGAGCACTTCATTCTCCCATTTATCCATGCCAAGGAGGTTGAAGGTAGCGAGCCAGGCGGATCCTATCAATTAATGAGATGTCAACAAGCATGTCTCCATTATTCATGTGTGAACACTCACACAGGCATAATGAAAGCACTGAGCTCATGGGAAAGCAGCTGAGAATGTAATTTTCCCTCTTAAACCTGCTGTTTTAAAAGTCAGATAAACTAAACAGAAGGTTTACTTCTTTGCTGTTAATGATTCGGAATAGATCCAGACTGTCCTTCTCAACACTGTTCCGGGGCACAAACATTAAGTGGGGAGGACAAGCAAATCTCAGACTCGATGTCTATGTCAATAGCATGGTTTAAGCAGCACGTAGAACCTTGCGTGAACCTTGTGGGAGACTCGCATTCATGTCTATACCAGGCGTGTGGTATAGATGGCATGTGTTCACTCACACATCGGAAGCACTTTGTTTACAATAGGAGCCTAAACGAACACATTAGATAAGAGAAAATTACCATTTAAAACTCCAACAAAACACCAATACTGTTATTTTTCTGCTTTTATCTGTTTGATCATGTAAATGTGGTTAAAAAATGTTAAGAACATGCACAGTGTTGGTTATGTATTGTATACTCAGCTGTATGAGTAAAAGAGTAGTAGCTGCATTGGAAGCTGGATCGTGTTTTTCAACTGTTCTGACAATGTTTCTCTCTTTTCTGTATAAATGCTTTGGTTTGGTGCTTTCTGTGAAGCGTTTTATGCTCATAGACCTGAAAAAATCCTTTATGTTGTGTTTACATGCAAACATATTACACACAACGGTATTACAAATATCAAAAATGCAGCTGATATCCTTTTGATGTAAATGTAGCATTACATGCATGGAGCACATATAAACACAACACAGTGCAATTATTTTCCTGCGATTACACATATAAATTGATTATGTATTGGCCTTTGAGTGCTTCCAAAACACAAATGACCTACACTTTGTATGTTGCTCCTGCTGCTTTTCTAATGTGCTGTTCCAGCCCTGTCTCCTAAAAATTATGTTTGTATACAACTGAACTGCCATCCCGATTGCGTTTTTGTAGAGAACGTACACGTAACGTTACATTTCAACATCCAGACATGTGAGTGTAGTGTTATTAATGATTATGGTTGGGATCAGACCTCACAGCAGTGGGTTAAGCTAAGTGAAAGACTGTGGGCTGGTTAATGGAAAAAAATGTCACTTCACACAGTCGCTTCACACACACTACTGCATTAAAAATGAAAACAAAACACAATCTTTTATCTAACCCTAATCTCAGTACTTTTCTTGCCTAAACCCAACCTCACGGGGGACTTTGGTCTCGAACTCAGGTCTCCGGCATGTCAGTCCTGCACAGTAAACGCCCTCCATCCAGCCCAACCACTTCCTTGCAAATCGCTTTGCATTAATAAATGTAGTGCATCATTCATTCACAAAAATACGTTTCAGTACAACGTGACAATTACGTTCTCTACAAAAACTTAATCGCAATTGCAGTTTAGTTGTATACGAACGTAATTGTTAGGAGACAGGGTTAGCATGCAATGCTTTCCACAGTGCTTGTTCTGAGCAAAAATGTATTCAAATGTGTATCTAAAGCTAAGATGTGGTGTCAGCAGTCTAAGTTAATCAAAGCAAGCGGATATTGTCCAACAAACTGTTTTGAAAATATAAAATTTTCACTTTGTTTTTCCATGGATAGTATTTCACAGTCAAGAGCTAATGTAATAAAAGAGGGACTTTTGTACTGAAAAGATTTCGCATGTGCACAACTTTGGAAGATATCCACATCAAGTGACTAATCTGGTAGGGCCCTATTTTATCTTCAGAAAAGCTTTTAAATACATTTTTGCACAGATGGAAAACTATGGACTTTGGCCCCCATCACTTACATAGAAAGGAAATATTGGAAGAATTTATTAAAGGCCAGTATGGACGGCAGCAATGATCACAAGGAAAACTTGTTTCAGTATTCATAACATAAACTGTTGTTTTAACACACATTTGAAATGTGAACCTATCCTTTAACAAAGATTATTATTGTAATGGTGCTGATGAAGGTCATCTAACCTTAAATCATGATTTAGCTTTAAACCTAACATCTGCTGTGCCATAAGTAAGGTTGTGGTAGCAGAAATAGATGTGCTTTAAGTATCTACTGATACCTTCCAGTCTATGAATGTCTTCCTCAAAATACCGCTTCCTTCACACCACACAATATTTGCCATAAGCCAAATATTAAAGGAGACGACATGTATCAAACTTAAATTCAAACTTGACCTGCTCCACCTGTGTGTCCCCCTTCAGTGGGTGTGCTGCCATGTGTACCTCTGCTTGGAGTGTAAATCAATAGGTTTTTTCCAGAGCAGACATTTTGACCTCCTACAATCCAAAGACATGCATGTTAGGTTATTTCTAAATTGCATGGATTTGTCAATGTGACACCCTGTGCAGGGTGTACCCACAAGGCACAGATCTAGACGGAAGCCATCAGACCAGTGAATCTTGTTCCTCACAGTGTGAAAGTACTTCATATGCTTTTTTGCAAACTCCAAGCAGGCTTTCATGTGTTTTCCAGTGAGGAGAGGCTTCCGTCTAGCCACTCTGCCATAAAGTCCAGATTGGTGGAAGGCTGCAGTGATGGTTGGCCTTCTGGAACTTTGTTCAGTCTCCGCACAGGATCTCTTGAGCTCAGTTAGAATGACCATCGCGTTCTTGGTCATCTCTTTTAATAAGGCTCTTCTCCCCTGATTGCTCAGTTTGGACGGTGACTAGCTCTTGGAAGAGTCCTTGTTGTGCCAAACATCTTCCATTTGAGAATTGTGGAGGCCACTGTGCTCTTAAACTTCAGTGCTGCAGAAATTGTTTGTAGCCTTGCCCAGATCTATCCCTTGCAATAATCCTGTCTCTGAGCAGTTCTTTTGACCTCATGGTTTTTAGTTTTTGATACAGTATGCATTATCAGCTGCGAGGCTTTCTATGGAGAGGTGTGCCCCTTTCCAAATCATATCCAGTTTAATTTACCAAAGGGGGACTTCAGTCAAGCTGTAGAAACATCTCAGCAATTATCAAGATAAATGGGAGGCTCCCAGTTGCGGCTGGTGAAATTATTTTTTGGGGGGGCGCACTTTTGCAAGTCATTTTTCAGACGCGATCTAGCCACATATGACCACTAGTATAAACCAAAGCACCATTCTCATGTACAACACTACTTTAAAATATTAAATTAAAGTTAAAATAAACAGTCTGTGTTTTCAGTGATTTATAAGTAAATTTCGCCTCTCCTTCAGCTGCATAGCGATATTGGCTCCTAGTCTGTTCATGCTTTGTCGCTTTATCAGGAAAATTTATTAAATCCATATTACCTGTCTGGCAGCTGACAGAGAAGACAGGGAATACAAAACAAAGCGTCGGTCTCAGGACAGACAGTTAGCCAGGACTTTTTCTCATACCAGAGTGTAATATCTCCTTCTGTCTTGTGTGTGTTGTTTGATTTTGACATGCGGCTGGTCATTGAAGTTCTTTCTCAAGTTCTTTAAGCCGAAGCTTTTCCTGTGGGGTTCTTCTGTGGAACTGTTCAGGTTTTAGCACCTGAATTTGTTTTCTCCATGACCAGAAACTGCTCCTACAACTGACTTTAAACCAAAAACGGGTGCCGCGGGAATTTCCGGGTCTGGAGCTGTGACGCCAGTCTTGTGTGCACAAGATTCTCCTATACTTTGTAATGGAGGGGGTTCCAGTGCGCATGCACCACTTATAATGAGAGTCTATGGTAAAGATTTTTGAGCCCCAAAGGAACAAGAAATACGTCACTTGACCATTCAGTCGCAGTAAACAAGTGAGAGAACATTTTTAAACTACACTTGAATGCACATTATACGGTCCATGAGTACTGTGTATAATGTATAGCTTGTTTATTTAAATTTCCATAAATTTATTTTATGTGATTCCTATCTTCTTCTTCTTCTTCATGGGAGACAGGTGGGGCAGCGCCCCAGCACCCTCTATTGACGGTCTGCCACTGGAGGCTCCTGAGCTAAATTTTGTTGTTGCAAAGGGTCTGATTAGTTATGCCAATGTGATACATCACATTTCTAAAATTCTGTTTTCACTTTCTCTTTTGCACAAGGTCTGCACTGTAGATTCACAGCACTAAACACTTCACCTTAAAATATGCACTAAATCACAATTTTTTTACATTAACAATGAATCAGCCATTGCATCACAACTGGTTGGCTTCCAGGTGGGGACATGATAATTTCCTGTTGTCAGCTATCTCATTAAGATGCATATACTGTATGTATATTTCTTTTTTTTTTTTATTCATCCAACCATCACACAGGTGTTCCGCTAGTTCACACAGACTTCATTTGCCCACTTCTGACCAACAGTTTGTGCTTTGAGGGTTCTGACAAAACTGCAAAATCTGTTCCAGCCTTCATTCATGTTAGCTTTGACATCAAATGCAGTTTATGACACATAAAGTAACGTTCGTGCTTGTGAGGATTCTATATAGTCAGATGTGTGGAAAATGTGTTTGCACTTCTATTCATGTTCTCTCACATTCCCTGTCAGCTAATACAGACCAACTCAGATGTGTGTTTCAAACTGTGTGCAGCGCAGCAGCACTACTTTAAGACAGCTCTAACAATGTGCCTTTGTGATAAAGAATGTAACCCTTCTACAGCCGCCAGGACTTTATGATGTGAGTAAGATAAGCTGTTCAAGTTGTTCATGGACACACACTCACACACACAGTCTGTGGCCACTTGTATGAATGGCTTGCTCGGCCACTCTTTCATTTTGCAGGGTGACACAGTTTGAAAAGAAAATAAGGGAAAAGGCGATGAAAAAAAGTGGCTGACAATAGTTTCTCTGTGGAGAGAAGTTGTTGCCTAGAGGCTGAAAGAAACCGCTCTGACCCCCAAGAGAGACGTTCCTTTTTAAAGCAAACTGGAGTCTAATTGGAAACATCACCAGGGTTAATATTGTATCGAGGATCTGCCAAAGAAGAAGCTATGTTCCATTCCTTAAGACCTGACAGGTGGTTTTCCAATTCAGCTACCACTGAGGAACCCAGAGCTGTGATAAGGATGATGTAAGGATTTGACTTTGTTATGCATTTTCATTGACTGACCACAACAAGTTCTCAACGCAAACTCACTTATAAGAAACGCTCCTGCAGAGGAATGTTTACCAAAACAAAGTCAATCACAAAAATTGCTTTTGCAATTGCAATTATTGCTTCCTTTTTTTTAGAAATTGATGGATTGCTTACAGTATACAATGCTAAAAAAATGGAAGAACATAGAAACATTTCTAATTAATGTACTGAAGTTTGACCACATTATTACCTGCAGTTTGACACTGAGATAAAAAATGTATGAAACTTTTTGATCTGTAATAAGAATTAAGAATCATAGTTAAGAACTCAGACAAATGTGTAATTAAAAATTAATATTTAATAGAACATTATTGTTCCTTTGCAACATTTTACTCACTCAAGGTAATCGCTGAAATCTGGTTTTATTTATTTTAATTAACTGGTTATTATTCCATTAAGCAGAAGGTAAGCAACCTTGAGACCAAGATGAGGATATCACAAGTTTGAGCATCTAGCACACAAGTAAAACAAAACTAACTAGAATCGTTGCATTGCAGTTGTATTCCTCTGAGAACTAGTGAAGTAGCAGTGTAATGTATGTCTGTCCAAACTCATATTCTAATAAATTTATATATGAGTACAAGTGGACGAGTGCCACTTGTAATGAAATTCCTTCTAGGCATTTCTGAGATGTAGTTTTGATGAGAATGGAACATACATGAGGTCACTATGACTTTGACTTTTGTCCACCAATATGTAATCAGTATGTCATTATGTCCAAATGGAAATTTGTGGCAAATTTGAACAAATTCTCTCAAGGTGTTCTTGAGATACTGCTTGAGAACACATAGTGCCTCAGGCCGCAGCTGTCGCTGGCGTGGAGGCATAAAATTTCTCACTTTTTGTTAAAACTGTCAGAAATGATAATTGTACTATATGTTTATTATTGAGGTCATACTTGGTGGAGATGTCAGTTATATTAAGAGGTGATTCTAATGTCTTGCCCCCCTCATTTATGTGAATAGGGTGGCCCACTATGACTATAAACATATAGTAGAACTGTAGCGGTTCATTCAATCAAACAATATGTTACATGTATGTTCTGACAGCTTCAACAAAAACTGAGAAATTCTAAAGTAACCCACTTGTGGGTAAGTACACCTCGCTCTAGGTTCATGAGGAGCCAAGTGTTTAGTGTAGCAATCACAACACAACGCAACAAATTAGACAAATTCACTTTTAGTTTGCCTCAGATATAAAGAACGGTGAAATTGACATTACATTTCAATTCAGTCAAATTTGGGCCCTTTAACCAAAAGAAAATGTCCTTTAAGTATAAATAGTTTGCTAAGGTTTCCTTTGTCCTGTTAGTGATCACTTCCGTTAATGTCTTTCGTCCGTGTGATGGAGTTTTTCCTCATCAGAGTTTTTATTGTGTATGAAGTCAAGTCAGTGTTTGTAAACTAACCTTGTTGGACAAGGTCAACTTAGTGCAAATCTGATCTGAGATGCTCTGTTGTAGTGTGTTTAATTGTGTACCACTCCTGGTGATTGGCACGATCCTACCACATGTTGGTTACTCCTCAACTTTCAGCAACCATGTAGACGCTGAATTCCAAAAGATCC
>JAUMHL010000010.1:1201337-1213227 GCA_032362345.1 Sandelia bainsii
GTAGTGTGAACTTTTTACGTTTTCCATAAATTTCACCTGAAAGCCAAATATCCCTAACTTTTTGTGACTAGTGTATGATTCTAACATGACATACTGATACTGTTCCTCTGTATCTTTAAGATGAGGTCTGCCACTGGAAAAGGACTCACTGATGGAAGTCTGTCTCGGATTAGCAGCACCGCTTTACAACGTTATCACACTCCATGTTGTTACTAAGTCAGGTGTTTAAGAAGTATATTACCGTTTTCATGCATTTATAGAGCAACAGGCCGTAAGGGGGAATAGTTCCTGTCCAGCATAGTTACCTTGCTGCTTCGGATAAAATGCACATTTACCCTTAATTACTGAGTATAGATATCAATTGTTTAATATGAGAATCAATTCTCAAACAGTGAATGCTGAGATTGGATCGAGAGATCGTATCAATATTTTAGGATTGATCCACATATTACACATGTTTCCTGCAGTCATGATTCAAGTCTTTGTTGTTTTTTTGGTTCTGGTTTTCTTCCTCCTTCTGCCCTTGCACACACGCACACCCCCACTTGTCCATACTCACCTGGACACACCCGTGCTGCTCTGGTCTCAGTCATATCTACTTTCATTTCCCTCCTTTGCTATAAGCCACACTCTTACCCAGCTGCTGCCACTCAGCAATAACCCACTATAAAACCCCGCCACACTCACCTTTTGTCGGATGGGCTCCTGAACTTCAGAGATTATTTTACTCTTGTTTGGACTTTTTTTTTGACTTTTTTTTCAGAAGCTCAGTTAATTCCAGCGTGGTACCATGATAGGATGCCACCTGTGCAATAAGTCCAGTTGTGAAATTTCCTTGCTACTAAATATTCAACAGTCAAATGCTAGTGGTATTAAAAGAAAGTGGAAGCGATTGGGAACAACAGCAACTCAAAAAATCACAGAGCGGGGTCAGTGGCTGCTGAGGTGCATAGTGCACCGAGTCAGCAGTTACAAACCTCCAAACATCATGTGGCCTTCAGATTAGCTCAAGAACAGTGGGTAGAGAGCTTAATGGAATGGTTTTTCATGGCTGAGCAGCTGCATCCCAGCCTTATATCACCAAGTGCAATACAAAGATAAGATGCAGTGGTGTAAAGCACGCCCCCACTGGACGTCTTCTCTCAAATGACAAATCACGCTTCTCTGTCTGGCAATCCAATGGACAAGTCTGGGTTTGGCGGTTGCCAGGAGAATGGTACTTGTCTGACTGCATTGTACCAAGTGTAAAGTTTGGTGGAGGGAGGATTATGGTGGGGGTTTGTTTTTCAGGATTTCAGCCCAGTCCCTTAGTTCCAGTGAAAGTGACATTTTGGACAATTTCATGCTCCCAGCTTTGTGGGAACAGTTTTGGGGATGGCCCCTACCTATTCCAACATGACTGCGCAACAGTACACAAAGCAAGGTCCATAAAGACATGGTGGAGCGAGTTTGGTGTGGAGGAACTTGACTGGCCTGCACAGAGTCCTGACCTCAGCCCAACAGATCACCTTTGGGATGAATTAGAGTGGAGACTGTAAGCCAGGCCTTCGCGTCCAACATCAGTGTCTGACCACACAAATGCACTTCTGGTAGAATGGTCAAAAATTCCTATGACCACACTCCGTAACCCTGTGGATAGCCTTCCCACAAGAGTTGAAGCTGTTATAGCTGCAAAGGGTGGGCCAACATCTTATTGAACCCTGTGGATTAAGAATGGGATGTCACTCAAGTACATATGTGTGTGAAGGCAGATGAGTGAAAACTTTTGGCAATATAGTATATGTAAGTAGATAATTTTCCTCAATAAGTAAATAATGTTTTTTTTCTGATTTGTTCAACTGGGTTCCCTTTATGTAGTCATAGGACTTTGCAATTCTTAGAAAATTTTAAAGGTTTCACAAACTTTCATGTGCCACTCACACTCATGTTTTTACTAAATAAAAAGTTTAAGGAAGAACTTAGTAACAGCTGAGTTTCCTTGTGACAAGTTATATGTTAATTTTGGCAATAAAGTATGAAACACTGGACATTTGTCACCTTGAGACCTTGCCTGACAATAAGCTGTTATCAGTTTAAAGTGTGAGCTACCAATCACCTCTAATGTGCCAAATAAGTGTTAAAACAGAACAAAAAACAAAAGCTGAATCTAATCCAGGTAGATCTAAATGCTGGGCTGATTCTAGCACTGTATCAGATGTTGTGATAATTGCTTTAAAAATGATCTCATTAAAAAGGAAAACTTTTGAAAGTAGGCATAATTATGATTACTCACTTCAGTGTGACACAATTGTCACAGGATAATATTTCAAAGTGAAACTTCATGTGACCGTGCGTAAAAACAGCCTGAGAGATCAAACGGGTGAAGTGTGTGCACCCAGCTGTCTGCCTTCTGATTGTCAGTGGGAACCAACTTCAATCAATTTGATGTTGTTATTACCGACCTTTGGGATTGTCTGCTTATGTGTCTGAATTAAACGTCTCCAACAAAACTGGACCTTGTTCTAAATTATGACAGACATTCAGATACCAGATTTCTGCTACAACATCATGTGAATGAACACAGTTAATTTAAACTAACACAACTAACACTTGTAATTCGGGATGCGGTGTTGTTACTCTAATGCTGTTAATAATGTTTATGGAGATGTAAAGTGTACAAAAGTCTGACGGTCAGTCGTTGTCCAGTGAGCGGAAACAGTTCACCTGTAAACTGATTTTGTGGCTTTATTTGAGCTGCCAGAGAGGAACACACTGGGCTTCAAAGCGGCTGCATGACATATTTAGTAATCCGTGCTCTCAATTTATTAACCAACAGACTTCAGCGACTAGATTTCAGTGATGACTGTGAATAAGGATGTTTCTGTCCATGTGACCGTGCGTAAAAACAGCTTGAGAGATCGATGCTGTCACAACACAGCATCGATCTCTAATGCTGTTAGTAATGTTTATGGATATGTAAAGTGTATAAAAGTCTGACGTTGTCCAGTGAGCGGAAACAGTTCACCTGTAAACTATAGCAGTATTATGTCTTTAATGTTATTTAATTTTCGTAAAAAATTCTCAGGTGTTCCTGCGTACCACTAGAGGGAGCCTGCATACCACAAGTGGTACGTGTACCATAGTTTGAGAACCACTGCACTAGTACACACAGAGCCGGCTCGACCCATTTTGGCGCCCTAGGCGAGATTACGACTTGGCGCCCCGTGATCAATCGCCTATAATTGCGCGCCCCCCGGGTCATTCCTAACCGTAACCCATAAATTTAAGCCTAACCCTTATTTTATTTAATAATCTTACACTTTATAATAATTAGCAGAATGTGCAAACAAGACAACATAAAACAAATATTTTGTCAGTGCATCTGTCCAGGACAGATGCACATTTATTTGTTACTGTAAAGTCAAACATGCAGCTGCAGCAGACAGAGACTTGATGTGTTCAACACAAGAATAATTATTATCTAGCTGTGATCAGTGTTTCCAGATCTCACGATAGACATAGAAACTTTGAATAACTGTTCTCCATCAGGTCTGTTCATCTGCTGTATTAAATCTACATGATGATCATATTTCACACTTGATAAATTTGCATAATGTCTTTGAGGTCGGATCCAGTCTTTCACTGAGCTCTCTTTCTCCCAGTCTTTAACATATTTGTCCACCTTTTCCCCACTTATTCCCAGACATTGTCACTCTGTCGCTCTGTCAGTTGGAGGTGTCTTTGCGGGCGGGCGGGCGGGCGGAGGGGGGCGCAGTAGCCGAGGAAACGGGGCTGTGGACGGATTCCGGCTGTAAAAGGACAAACTATCGCGGTTCACTTTATTGTGGAGAGGGGTTCATACAGAGAATAAAGCCCAAATAAGTAACTACAATTTAGAAAACAAGCTCAAAAACCCGTGACTGACGATATTTGCAAGCGACTTTTTTTTAGGTCTTGCAGCTGCGCCCCCTCCAGCGAGTGGCGCCCTAGGCGACCGCCTAGTTTGGCAGAGTGTTCGGCCCTGAGTACATACACACAGTGGTAACAGCTAAATGAGAAGTCCTGAAGGGAATGTCCAAACAGGATCTGTCAAGCACAGCTGGAAAGCAACAGATGCAGCACAGGAAGCATGGAATGTCTCATCACACTTACAGGTGCAGAGCATGAGTACAGTTTAAACTGTTACATGACCTGTGTAGAGTGCTGACTTAATTAAATTAGAAATGCATCTGTTCTGTCAGAAGTGTGTGAGAGAGAAAGTGCTGAAATGCCTTCTACAGCCATGCCCCCCAGCTCTTATTAATAATTAGCTAGTTAGCTTGAACTTTTATTTATCTGACAAAGAAAAAATTTGGTCTTCACTGACCAACTTTGTGTTGACTGTATTTTGTAAATAGAAGCAAATTTAGAAAATAAAAACACATTAGTTTTTATTGCATCAAAAAGTTCCAATTTTTCTGGATATGGAGTTTGTAGTCAGGTGTAGCTGTAAAACATCAGCTAGGCAATTACCCAGTGTGCCCAACTAAGAGGGGCACCAATAGCCAGAAATGTACTATGATGTTTTCATACAATACATACAGAACCTAGTGTCTTTCTTTATAAGTAAACTACTCTTCCCACATAAATACACCCCGAGTACTAACTTATTTCCCAACTTAATGGATTATTCCATCACTAGTCCTGCTACTTTGCATCAATTACAAACACATTTGCAGCTAATAAAGGAACAATTTTTCAAATTTTGACTCTGTAACACACAAGGAGTCTTAACAGCAGAATCAAACGTGAAACTGAGTTATTCCAGTGAGAATCCCAAAAGGAAGAAGAAAACAAGAGTGAAGGATTCAGTGTCAAGCTGGAGTCAAAGCTTGAACACAAGTGTCTTCCTTAGCAGCACAAGAACCAGCAGAAGAAAACTACCTTCAGAAGACAGGGAGAGACAGAGAGAAGAGGCAGCATGTTAGTGGTTTTTGTCAGGGAAGCAGAAATAGGTTAGGCAAATTAGGTAAATGATTCCATCCATGGGCATCAGAAAGGAATCATACTAACAGAGTAAGACAGACAAATGGAGAAATTACACATATTTCTGCAACCTTTTAATTTAAGAATTCTGGTCTGACATTTCAGTCCTGTTTTTTTCCAATGTAAGGCCTCCAGGAAGCATGCCAGATCCACCCCAACTGCCTCCTTTCAACACAAAGGAGTAGCAACTTCTTTCCAGATGTCAGAACTCCATGCCTTAACTCTAAGGTCATTACCTAGAGTTCATGACCATAGAAGAGGGCTGGAACGTAGACTAATTGAAAAATAGAAATTCAGTGCTTTGCCTTGTGGGTTCACTCCCTCTTCACCACAATGAGACAGTACAACGTGCACATTACTGCTGATGCTCAAATGCATCAATCTGCCTGTTGTTGTGTTTTTCCTATTATATACTATGTTGTATGATCCTATCCCTATTATCCACACCCGCCTCTGGGGACACCATGAAAAACTGGATCCCCCCCATCCCACAATCACCCCTTCCCATTCCTCCAACTTTCCCACCCCCACACCTATCTGTCTGTTATCAACAGCCAGGTGAAGAGGCAGCTGGAGAGGCTGAATCACAATGAGGCTGCAGGAGCTGATGGAATCAGCCCCAGAATCCTGAAGGCTTGTGCTGATTGGCTCTGTGGAATCCTACAGCACCTCTTCAACCTCAGCCTGAGACAGGAGCAGGTGCAGAGGCTTTGGAAAACATGTCTCATGTCACTTCCGAAATGTTCATCTTCAGCTGCTCTTAATTACAGGCCAGTCGCTCTCACCTCCTATGTCATGAAAGTCCTGGAGAGACTGGTACTGACTCATTTGAGGCCTCAGGTGGAATCTTTTTTAGACCCACTACAGTTCGCTTATTGCCCCCAGGTTGGAGTATGTGATGTCATAATATACCTGCTCCAGAGAGCTTCTCTCACCTGGACAGAGCAGGCAGCACTGTAAGGAAAATGTTTTTTTGATTTCTCCAGTGCTTTTAATACAATCCAGCCTGTCCTGCTGAGAGAGAAACTCCTAAAGATGCAGGTAGACTCCTCCACAGTCTCCTAGGTTGCTGACTACCTGACAGACAGACCACAGTTAGTGCAGCTGAGAGGATGTGTGGATTTGAGATCTTTTACCAGTCTGATGTTGCCAGTGCAATATTCTTTGCTGCTGTCTGCTGGGGCAGCAGCATCAGAGCCAGTGACATCAACAAACTGAACAAACTGATCAGGAAGGGATCAGTTTGTGCAGACGGGCAGTCGCGTCATTCTAGAACAAGGCAGCAGGTAAACGTTTACCAGCCTTTAACATGACCTAACTGTCCAGTCCAGCTCTAGTTTAATGTGTATAAATCTTGTATAAAAGACATAAACAGCTGAGTGTGGTAGCTCCATCAGAGATGAGGGAGGTTCGACTCCAGCAGCAGTCTGCTGCAGACAGCGGAGCAGGTGAACTAGCTGAGGCATGTTTCTCAGGTGACAGAGAGAGAGGAGGAGAACGATCCACTTTTCTAGATGAGACTGATACGGGAGGGAAATTGCGGGAATAGTTGCCATGTTATTCTACGGGAATGATGCTGTGTACTGCTGTGCAAATCTTAAAATGTGATGACCTAGTGTTGGACATTTCCTGTTAAAACAACTCAGAAAAACTTCTCTCTGTATGGGCTTATATGCTTATATGTTGGTATAAATGAACGGGAAAAAGACCAGGTAATGACCAATCCACAATTACCAAATATCAAAGTGTATGCATGCTGATGTAACCGAGAATGAGTTTCCTACAGGAGCCAGCACACCAACGCATGCACATAATCTGGATCTCCTCATTCCTGGCTGCCTGGTTTCTCCTCAAATGCCAAGCTGGTCACAGCATGTTAAAAAGCTCTTTAGCAAAGATAAAAATGCTCTTAAAGGAACAGCTCACAGTGAAAGGAACAATGATATCAAGAGCAATGCTTACATGCTGCATCTTGAGTATAAAACATGATTCTCTCTCAGAGTTTTCAATCATTCTGTCTCTGTAAGCTCAACTGAAATGACTCCAGCTGATAGTGGGTTCAGAAATTACTGGATTTGAGGCAAGCTGTTGTACAGGCATAGGTTTTGCAATCACCACTAAATTCAGCTTTGTAGAAATGTTGTTATATCAACAACCAAACACCTTGGTAAACTTGGGAATTCAGGTTCCCCTCCACAACAGAAAGCTGTCCAGTCCCAGAGGCAGCAAAGCAGCCCCAAATCATGATGCTCCCTCCACTGTACTTCACCACTGGGATGATTTCTTCATGTTGCTATGTGGTTACCTTTTTATGCAATATATTATACTGCATAGTTTTCCCAAGCAATTCAGCTTTAGTTTCATCAAGTCATTTAAAAAAAAAATTGTTCTGGAGAGGACAGACAGCACTATGTATGGCGTAAAAAGAGACTGCATACGACCAATCAGAATTATCATGAGATCACCCCAACAGTGTAGTACGGTGTAGGGAACATCATGATTTGGGGCTGTACAGCCTTTGTACTGCAAGAAGAAACTGTTTTATGAACAAAAAACAGTTAAAGATGCATTGATTCTTAATGGGACTTTCCAAAGCCCCTCCAGCACTGAGAATGAATGGCCAGCTGTCACAGTCCAGATCTACAAAGCTGGCTCACTGTTAAATCCTACAGCTGTTCACTCACAGTCTTAGTGAGTGTCTATCTGCAGTGTGTGGTGAAAATAGAAACAGACCAGTTTGTTCCCTCCTTCTGTACACAGCTTCCAACCCAGTCTGGCACTAGTTTGTCACAAACTCTCTTCTGTCACTATTCAGCACCACTCCTCCTCTCTTCAATCCAGAAACCACCACAGCAGGTGTCAGTGGTGGTGTCTTACTCATAGGGTAAAATCTGACTCTTCAGTAGAAGGATGAAGAAA
Organism: Sandelia bainsii; assembly: GCA_032362345.1. Taxonomy (NCBI): domain Eukaryota; kingdom Metazoa; phylum Chordata; class Actinopteri; order Anabantiformes; family Anabantidae; genus Sandelia; species Sandelia bainsii. The sequence continues at coordinate 1,209,261 of JAUMHL010000010.1, forward strand.
GTAGAGTCCACAGAGTTCAGATAATGATGCATCTCCCTCTTCATCTTTGTCTCCCTGTCTTTCTGTCTGTGTCATTACATCAGTCAGATTCTCTAAAGCCACAGTACTCACATCACAAAATAACACCAACAAATACTGAGAGAAAGTGCGGTGTCTTGGAAGTAGTTATGAGTTCATGGTCTCCTCTCATAAGCAGGAAACAGCAAGGCATGATGGAAGTTAATGAGCTGTCACAGTCTGTTCTCTGTAGCACTCCAGGACAGGGCTTAATGAAGAACTGCACTTATTCCTATCTGTCAGTCTTTAGAATATTCTCTTGCTCTTTTCCTGCACCTTTCAGAATCATTCTCCATTCATACAACTGCTCTCCTCTCTGGTCCTCTCCCTCTCCTTCTCATTTGTTGCTGCCGCCTTCTCCCCGCCCCCCATGTTAAGCACTCAAACTTCCCTGCTCTTTGCTCTCTGACCTTCTCCCTCCAACCTCAGCATCAATTTATCTTGTTTGATGAGAGTTTGCAAAGTGAATCTTGATAGAATGCAGCTGGGGATCTGTGTCAAGGCTCACCTCTCTGAACACTATCACAGAGCACTGCCAAAGCTCCACTTTACACTTCCCAAGGATAAAGGGGAAATTGCTTTGAGCAGACAGTTCTGCTGGAGCTGCAGTAAGAGCCAGCAGGAGGCAAGTGACACTGCACCATTAAAATCAACAGAGGAAAGGTCAGGTACAGTATGAATGGGATTAGCATCACTTAATTCCAGTTCGCCACCTTTGTTATGTGACCTCTTCAAGACAAGCCCTGTCTCCTAAAAAATTACGTTCGTATACAACTAAACTGCAATCCCAATTACGTATTTGTAGAGAACGTAATTGCGACCCGATTATGTTTTCTGTTAACATAATGATCAAATGTTCACAGTTAATGTATTTTTGTCCGCCAAAATATCCAATCTACATCCGGTTTTCTGTCGGCTAAAATATCCGACGTTACAGAGTCCAAAAACGGAGACAAAACAACACTCTTAGCGTCACCCCATTCCCTCATAACAGTAACTGTCTGCAAGAATTTCCCCATGCAGATTAATAAAGTATCTATTATTATTATTATAAATTCATTGAAATACTTACAGTAATACAATACTACAATAAAGTACTAAAATAAGGACTTGGTGTGCCCAATTCATTTTGCCAGAGGGTACAAATTCTGTGCCACCAAATAGCCCAGTGGCCAACCACTCCATCCTACACAGCATTGGACGTGGGCGGAAGCCATAAAGAAATGTTCAATGGACACAAAATTCAAAATTCTGTCCTTGTCATGATTCTTATCTTCTACATTAAAACCACCAGGTGGCCAACTGGAGATCTGTACACTGGATGAACAATAAAATGTTTTGATAGTCAATTTCAGAGATACTGTATGTGCATGTGAGATACTTTCTGACACAGTTGATCTTTTCATATCCAACCTCCTAGTCTCAGTTTCTTAAGTACACGATTTAACTCCATATTACAGAATCCCTGCATGCAATGCATTGTAGAATTCCTAAATATATGTAGAAAACATAAAGAACCAAGAAAATGTTATAGAACACAAAGCAATACAGCAGCATTATGGTCGTAATTACCATAGGGCAGTGATCCAGGAACCTCAGGGTGAGTCGTTCAACTCCCAGTTCTTCATGGCCACATGTCGAGGTGACACAAAAATTGACACTGTAATATTATTATTAAAACATGGTGAGAAACACACTGTTAACTTTCTCCTCATTTGCTTCTAATTCAGATAATATTGTTTATATTCTAGTTTTATAAGAGCAGAAGATATAATACAAGGAGCAGAACTGTTTGGTTGTAGTGAGTGTGGTTTCATAGAGGGGTGTTAGTTTCACACATTCTGTAAAATCAGTTTCTTTATAGTCCCATGTGAATAACCTACACATCCTCTGTCCTTTCTACTGCCTTGGTATTGGGAAGCATTTGGCCTATACTGTAGTGCACCTGACTAGTGTTGATATTCGAATCTGCTTTCTCCATCTAAAATTAAGAATTAATCACTGAAAAGAAACTGTCCTTCTAAAAATTTGACAAACGTAATGTCATTTCAGGAAATGGCTGAAATGGCTACCTTTTTATTAAAGACAAGTCACATGATGATTGGTTGTAGAACAGTTAATTCATTCACAAAGGTTTTGTTCAACCATTTCTATATATGCCTCTTTCTCCATTACTCTTTTATCTGTCTCTCTATCCCTTGTTACTCTCATGCACACTCACATTTATACACATTCTCATTCTTATAATGTGTCAGGTGGGAGCAGTCCAGGACAGAAAATGGCTGGTAATAAAACTGCAGTGGGACTGTCAGTGTTTTTAATGAGCTCTAGTGTCACACAGATCTGGGGGCTCTTGCTGTCCCCTCTGGGGAAAAAAAGATCTTGTCCTTTAGTTTTACGAGAAACTTTTTAATGAACAAAGAGCTGGAACTTTATTCTCAGGTAGACTACAATGAGTTGTACCCTCCCCTCAAGGAAAACAGAGTCCCTTGGAGTAGTTAAAGCAGTAAAAACAATTTAACCCATGTTGCCTCAATTACCTTAAGTTCTCCAACAGAAATATGTTAATATATGACATTTATTTCAAAGCAAATTAACTGGATTGAAAGTATGGTATCTTAAAGTCATGACTCCATTTGTCGTGATACTGTACTGCACTCAGAGCAGAACAAATTAACATATACATTCCACCCCCGTTCTCTTTAATCGAAAGGAAATGTTGCATGACGTCAGGCTGTCTAACTCTGTGATAACTTATTCTATTCCAAATCACCTTCAATATAATTACGACACATTAAATTGCTGCGTGATGTTGATGCACTTGCTGTACTATATTGTAAAGAAAAACCATAAAATACACTATGAGGAGAATGTACAAACACACATTTCCATGCTGAAAGGACTACAGCATGTCACACAGTGTCACTGGCAGGCAACGAAAAGGTTCCACGCCTTGACTACATAAACGCCAGAGACCTCTGCTATTCTGGGACTGGAGCTGTGTGTTATACAGCATAGTTATAGCCCGGTGAGACATTGGCAGACACACTTAAATAACTGTGCTGTTACTCTAATCCTAATCCTTGCCCCAGTGTAATGCACATTTCCCAAAATACTCCTGATCATCTGTCATACGTGGCTTTCAGCAATCACATCTGACACTGAATCTGGTGCAACAGCGACCCTTAAGCACCTGTGTCATACAAAACAAACTCCCCATTTAAAATTTTCTGCTTTACTTTACCTCCATTAGCAGTTTCATTACAAACACTTGGGCAGTCCACAGGGCATCAGAAAGTTTTAAAGTAGTCTTAACTACTATCATTGTCATTGTATATCTGAAAAACATACTGGGAATACCCAAGGAGCTCCTTCCTGAGGGAAGAGCTTTAATAAACACACCGTTAATAACTGAACAGTGACTTGCAACTCTGGCTACAAGTCTACAAGCTGTTGTTGTTGTTGACAGCTCAGATTATTACTTATAACATCTGAGTGAAGAACTGGCTGGCTGGTTGACTGGTCTGGTAATGTTATCTTGTTTGGATGGGCTCCATTTTTCTGAAAAAAAGGACATCTAAACTTTATGCAACAAGGCACAAAGTGGAAGAGAGGCTGAATACATTACTACTGGAAGGAATAATGTATGTGGTTTGCCTTATCAAATCATGATCCCCTTTAAACAGCCCTGTCTCCTAAAAATTACATTTGTATAGGACGAAACTGCAATCCCGATTACGTTTTGATACAGGAGGTATTTGCAACCCGATTAAGTTTTGTGTTAACGTAATGATCATATGTTCACAGTTAACGTGTTTTTGTCCGCCAAAATTACCGATCAGCATCCGGTTTTCTGTCGGCTAAAATGTCCAACGTTACATTTCAACATCCAGACATGTGAGTGTAGCGA
>JAUMHL010000010.1:1226874-1237123 GCA_032362345.1 Sandelia bainsii
CTGAGCTCCTCTCCTCCTCTCTCTCTGTCCACTCTTATGCCATCATTGCATATTATTAACTTTGTTTCTTCTCTCTCCACTAGTTGTGCTTCTCTCTCTCTCTCTCTCTCTCTCTCTCTGCCTCGAAGCTGTAGTTACTGGTCCTACCAACCTGCCGAGTGCTTCAGCTGCTGCTCCTTGTTGTTGTTTTGATCTCTGTTACATGCTGTTCTTTTTTTTCTCTCCTCTGTCCACTCACCCAAACCGGTCGAGGCAGATGGCCTTACACTGTAAAGTGTCTTGAAATGACTTATGCTGTGATTTGACGCTATATAAATAAAGTTGAATTGAATTGATCTCACCATCACTCAATCAAAGCAAGCTTCTATACACTCTTCGCAAAAAATCCCTAGATTACTCGATACACACTCCGAAGCCTCGGCACGCCAGTCACATCACTACCTCTGACCCTCCTCTGAACTGTGAGTTAAATCTGATCTGGACCCTGTACTCTGTCTCTGGACCTTGGAAATTGGATTGCAATATTTTGATTTTGGATATTGAATTTCGGACCTGTTCTGTCTTTTGGATTTCTCTGTTTTGGATCTGTTTCTGACCATGCTCTGTTTTCTGACTGTGCCTCTGGATATTGGATTGGACATGTGACTTCCTGGTTCTGACCCCTGCTTTGTATTACGACCTGTCCCCTGCCTTGCCCTTTAGCTCTGCCCGAAATCTCTGATTGCTACTTACCTGCTATTCTCAAGTCTCTCCTCAGTTGCAGATGTCATACTACACTCACCTCTGCCAGCGGACTCCATTACCCATCAGGCCTCACTCACCTCTCTCTCTGGTTCACTTTGCCGCTTCCTCAGTTGTCTTCCGGATTCGCTTTGCCACACCAGTTCATCTCATCTTCCCTGTGATTAACATCTATAACTAACTGCCACCTTACCTGTTATCCTTAATTCCACTGACTGTCTCTGTGTCCAGACTCACCTGAGGATAATGCCACTTACTTGCTGTCTGCTGTTCCTTCTCTGGATCTCCAGCTCCTCACACACCTGCAACCACCTTTCATATTTGTACAATAAACCTTTTAACCTCCAGTCAGTGTTTGCGGGTCTCTTTGAGTCAAATCCACCAAAAGCCGTTACAAGTTTGGACAGTGTGCTTTGTATATCTGCCATCCATCCCAACCAACTCCTTGTATGTCAGTTTCCACAAAAAAGTATAGTGCTTCATTTCATTATAAAACTATGCAGTGGAAAATAATCTATCCACTAATTATGTTCTACAAAAACATAAAATGTTATTTCAGTTTAGTTGCATAGCAACATAGTTTTTAGAGACAGGACTGTCCAGTTTTCCATACAATCAGGACCTCTGCATACTGTAGCTCTTTCCACGATATTACTAAGAAATCATTGAGAAATCACAGACTTGTAAAATAATTACCATTTGATTTCCCAACATGAAAGTAGATCCACAGGAGTGAAACAGTGATGGGGAAAAATAACCACTGTTTAGAAATATTTTAACTGTAGAATGAAAAATTACAATGCGAATATAGAGTAAATTACCCCAATGAGGCCTGAGCTCTGCTCTGCAACTTAATAAACCACATCAATTAGAGGTTAAATGTCCTGCTGAGGGGCACCACACTGAATTTTGTTTTTCTGCCCAGATCTTCCAGCTGGAATGGGAATTGGAACCAGTGACATTTTTGTTCAACCTGCTGCTCTGCCTCTAATTGACAACCTTGTAATGCTAAAAAGTGTAAAGAAATGCTGGCAGCAACATGAGCTAATTAGTTGTACCCAACAGATCATGTTTATTCTGTAGTGATGAATGCAGGGAACAACTAATGAAGTGGAAGAATGAGGCTGGCCTGGCTCACCTCCTTTCTACTGACATTCAACAATACTCACAGCTAGCCGTTAAAGCTGTCAGTTGTCACGCAATAATGCATATGCTCTACCCAGGGCGTTTGACAAATTGCATTCCTTCTTACCAGCACCAGCACGGACAAAAAAAATCATTTGTGTCGTCTGTTTGTTCCACAGACCATCATTATCCAGGTAGAATGTGAGAATGTTCTCTTCAGGTAACATTTACTGTGTATTCATATGAATTAAAGTCTTATTTGATACATTTTGCCTGCTAAGAAAACAACTATTCAGCCAAGTGAACCTGAGTTGGTTCATGAGTTGTGTTGTGCGAGACCTACACTTGGAAAAACTCCCTCACAAAATAGTGTACAGTATATATTTCTAGTTTCCTTGCAACGCATACAACAACAAACCAAAAACGGATATTTATTACAAGGCTCAGTAACACCACAGGCGTCTTCTTTTGAAGGTTTTTATTAAAATTAACTGCTCAACCAAATGTGGATAAGTTGGTAAAGAACCGCAGGATAGCTGGCTGGACTCCCAGTAACTCCTATAAGGCACGATCACATATATTTTCAGCAGTTTCCCCATGGGGATAAATTAAATACATCAACATTCTTATTATTATTTTTATATTTAGATGTCTCAGATGTCAATGGGCAACGTACACCCTGTACAGGTCACCTGTCTTTACATTTTGCTTTACATTTTGGTCACTAAGAGCTTTCATTTAGCACACAGAAAGATTGCCAATATTATATTTTAATTATTTTACTGACTGTTTCTGTATAAAATGTCATGACTTCATTCTTGTACCCAAGAAATTCTCTTTTTGTGCTACCTTCCGGATAAGCCGTACAATTGCAGCTCCAATACTGGTGCTTTGTCAAGTCAAGATACCTCTTTGTGTCAGTATGCAACACACAGCGATGTCAATTGATTACAATATTAACCTAGGCATGCCAATATTTGACAATAACATGGTATATTAAATCCAAATGTTTTAATTGTATTATGTATTTGTATATATTTTATCTTTTAACTTAATCTAACCCTGATTTTTTGTGCCTAACCCTAACCAAGTAGTCTTTGTGTTTAAAGGTAACCAAACTGTCAAAGAGCTTAAAAGGTCCTTTGACATATAAATATTTGATTGTTATATAAATTTAATTGGCTTTTTTCCTGCAGATTACATCAACAAAATGTCAAATGATTGTATGAGAGGAGGATTACATATTTAAAACATTTAGAAAATATGTCAGGACGACCAAAGTATAGTCATCATTGAAAACTGAGATGGACACACCACTTAGGGTAGATTAAACTATAATATACCAAGTTGCCCAATACGGAATGTCAATGTGAACGCAGCCTCATAGGCAATAGCAAAATTTGTTTAGATGACTGAAAAGTGTCAACATTCTTAGTCAGCTTCAGTTAAAAACAGGGGAAAAAGAATTTTAAAAAAGCATAGTGAGAATGAAAAAATCTCACATCATGTCAAAAGTCAAGTAAAGATACACAAAATCTGACTGAAAAATAATTTGACAGATTGACAAAAAATCTGATGAAAGTGCAGTGCTAGATCACCACACCCAGAGCCAACTAGTAGAACAGAGTGAAACAAAACAAAAATAACAGGAGAGTGTAGGGGTTTAATTGGCTCACAGCAGTGTTTTGCCTCTCTTTAACTGCACGTATTTCCTGGCAGACAAAATGCAGAAAGAAGCTGATGCAATGACACACTGCGGGTTGTCATGAAAAGAAATTTCGAGGGCTTGGGGGAAGGAAGATGGGGGGACCGGGGTCCAAAAAAAGTGAAAGAGGAGAAAAAGGCCAAGCAAATATTGCGTTTTCTGTTTCTGTCCTCTCTGGCTTTGCCTGAACCTTTGATGTGGTTTATGGGGTGGATCAAAGAGAGGAAATCAATACCAATATTTCTGCAGCCTGACCAGCTGAACACCTGTCTGATCATCTGTTCACCTTCCTTCATTTCTTAGTGCTACAATTTTGTATTTGCCTGAATACATGCTAATTTACATAACTGTGTGTCTGATGGCCTCATTTACCCGTCTGACTGCTGACAGACCTGGTAATATGTGTGTTTGATTGAAGTCTGGATAACACTTTTCTTACCTGGTTTTCTTTTCATTTGTTTCTCCTTCCTAACATAAGAGGGAAATATTTATATCGCACAAACATATTCCAGTTTTGCCTTCAGGCTGTGATGCTGTCTGTTTGGCTTTGCCATTACTCAGTTATCTGATCTTGTACTACCTGTCCTGTGTGTTGCTCCGTTTGCTTCTTGCTTGTGTCTATGACCTTCAGACCCTGTTCTTCTATTCTTATAGAATGAACAACTTGGCTATGGTGAACACTAACTTTTGAGAAAGGAGTAATTGAAGCACAATATTTAACTACAATCACAGTCTTTCTAAATTCAATTAATGTTGTTGTTTATTTGTATAGAATAAAGTTTATTGTCCATTTTTAGTGACAAACAAATTGTTACTTTGCAGTTCAATTTAACTCTATAGAGACTTTTAGCCTCTTTCAGCTCAGTATTTTGATTTTCTGGTTTGCAACTTGTATTCTCATCAGCCTCATTTCCTGCAGCCACAGGCTGCAACTGTCAATGAAGAAATTTGACAAAGGTGAACTAGCTGGTGAAAGAACCCTACTTCTAATTTTTTTTTCTATACTACTAAACTGCAATCACAAATACATTTTTGTTTGTAATGTAATTGCAACCACATTACATTTTCTGTTACATAATGAGGATATATTGACCTAAATGGCAAATTGCATATACATTGATACTGAACATATTAAAATATACCCAACAACAAACAGATGTTTTTTTCTGCCAAAATATCAGTTCTAACATTCTCCACCAAAATATCAGATCTTGCAGTACAGTAATGGCGGGAGCGTTATGTTTTCTGTACGCTATATCTCAAAATTGGCACAAACTCCAGTTGGATTTTATTGTCAAAACAAAGGTCAAGGTCACTGTGAACAATTCTTGTCAATGTTATATCTTGATAACCCCATGAGGGAATTTCATTACATCTGGTACAAACATCCACTTGGACTCTCCACTAACTGATTATAATATGGACTGGACATACATGGAACTGCAACTCAGATGGTTTGTGGAGTTAATTGAAACCAAAGCAGAGCTAAAAGAGTGTGAATATTGAACTTTCATTCATCAGCTGGAACCTAGAAATCTGTTTTATGAAATGCTTGTCTGGTTGGCAGGGATCAGCGATGAATGGGGATGTGGAGGGTTATGGCTTCTGTGTTACAGTAGCTATTGACCAAGTGGCTCTTAGGAAGCATTACTAGCCTTCATTCCCTCAGCTGGTGGCTGAGCAGAGTGTGTCTTAGCTCATGTTGGCATTCTTCTGTTACAAACTGATTCAGTCAGTCTTGTAGTGTATTCATGCACAACACTGAACATAATTGCTTCTCATCTCACTCTATCTGACTCCTCACACATTTTAACATATATCACAAAATAAAGCGTGAATATTTGGGTACTCTAGTGATGGTAATGGTAACTGAATTGAACTGATTTGAATTGGACACTGGCTGTGACTTCGTTTGGCTGCTGTCCTCTAAGCTCCTCAAGAGCTGTGCTGCTGACATGACAGCTGCTTCTTAGGAAAGTAATGTTGTAACAGAGGTCGAAGTCTGTGTGAACTGAACAGATGGATGCTTCTGTGGTGCTTCCTTGCCTCTGAAATATTGCAGTTGATGTCAATTATATATTACCATTGCACAGTAACTTTGCAAGGTGCTATATGGAAATATTATTTTATGCTCAAAGTGTCAATAAATGCAGCTCTAAGCATGTGTTGTAGCAGTCTAAAACCATATGTGAAACAGCATGAGTTTCCTAGTCTCAAAGGCCTGTGCTTTGTACACCAAATTCTCTGATGTATCCCATGTAAATGTAGCATAATGATTTTAGACTGTATAAAACATAGTTAGTGGACTTAATCGCAAGGTTTATGTGTACTAAATCATGTGCAAACTTGATAATGCCCACGAACGGCAAAAAAGACAAAAAAACAAATATATCATCTGTGTAATGATGCAATTTTGGAATTGGTGGGTGAGCTACTGCCTATGACATTATTGGGAGGCATTCATGGACCGTTTGATTCAGCTACCGGTTGAGAAGGACTTGAACTTAAAATTCACTACTGACTTGAAGGACGCTGTTTTTAGGAGGTTTTGCCTGAATGTCCTATGAAAGTAAGCAAGTAATTCACTCGATGTAAGAGAGGATGTGTATATATGGGATGGATCCGCACACACATTATGCCGACTCTGCTTTCTGCAAATTCAGGACGCACTGAATGAGACCAAACATGACATTTATGCAATTGCAGGTTTAATTATAGGAAGTTATAGGGTAGTGATAGTGATTATGAACCTCATTAATTAATTAATCTGGATTGAATTTCCTAATGCGTTTATGCTCACAGACACCAGTGAAACACTCATTGAAATATGGCCACCTCCACCATGTTTGCAACCTCTGTCAATCACGCAATTTTTCACAGCAGTTTTTATGATTGCACACACAATTTAGTACTTGCTACTTGGGATTTTAGTAAATCAGGCCCCACATATGGGCAAATGGTTTGATTTATTTCAGTTTAATTTCTTTACTATTTCTTTGCAATTTGTTTTAAGACTTGCAGCAGTAGAATCCCCTCATTAGTAATCTCCTGCTTTTCTATCTGCAGAATGTCAACTAATTCAAGGAGGGATCAAAAGAAACACAACAGTAATACCAAAAGAAACAAATGGCAGAGTGTAAGGGAAATTTGAATGCTACATTATTCTTTTTTTCCCTCCCTGTTTCAGCAGCTACTGTATGGAGTATTGTATAGCAATAGAAAATAAATTTTCTATTATTGATAAATTATTATATCAATTATAGCATTTGATACATTTTGTACAAATTTTGTCAGATCATGATTACTATACTTGTGTTTTTAAGTAGATAAAGCCAAAAATCTTCATGTGTAAAATACATTTCTTAACATTTTCCTGACTTCTTGCTAGTGCAATCAAAAGCAAGTGCTCTCTTACACCTTTACTTGTTTCTGTTCCAACACATAAGGAGCTTTGGAAAAATAACCTAAAAATGATAGACTGGAATCTCTACCAAGAGGTCTGGCGTTGCGTTCCTCCACTTTGACATCTTGAATGTCAAAACCAAAAAGGCTTTCCTTCAGAAGAAAGCAAGGCAGGAGACCAAAGACATCAGCAGGGAGGAGGATGAGGTGAGAGATCGGAGGCAGGGAGCTGGATCAAGGGATGAATGTTTGTAGCCGGCAAACCTCTGCTCTCCTTTCCTCTTTTTCATCTTGTCCTCCTTACACTGGCTGTCAGCTTCACTTCCATGGACTACTCTGTCTAATCTGAGTAGAAAGTGGGTGAGACAGGCTGATGATGAGACATCATTCATAGATGAGAGGACGTAGAAAGGGATAAGGAGGAGGAGGGGGTAACGGAGGCAGAGAGTGACATAAAGACCAGAACAAGACCAGACCAACCAAACCCGCCTGCAAGCAAAACAAGGTGTACCTGATTTAATTGATTTATGTGAAATTCATCCAATACCCTTTCTTGTTGTCTGGTGCTAATATTTTATGCCCAAGTGTGCTCAGGAAAGATATTCAGATATTAGGAACAATGAGCTAAAAACCATGAACCAGTTTATGTGTTTTTAGATTTATTATTAAATGAATGACTGAAAAGTGGTCAATGTGATGAATAAATACCATAATTAAACTACAATCTCACTCTAATATAACCTATAAGGGCTGTTTTATTAGTACTAGTAGTACTCTCTATTGCAATGCTGTGATCATAAGATAATATTTGGAAAATTAAACAAAGACAAGTCATTCTAAACATATAAGCTTACTCAGAATAACTGAATTGATTGCTGTCACTGTTGTATGTTAAATCTTAAGGCAGGCACAGTTTCATCATACAGGTGTTATTTCAAGTGATACCTTCTGCGCTATTTGACCATATTGGTGCAGCAGTAGTATCTGCAGGTTGGGTAGACTCTCTTATGCTAACAATTTACAGGCAAATCAGTTTAAATCCATCTTGTTCTCATCTGCATATTTGAAACCACCCACTGATGTTTAAATGACATCAAAAGATTTCAATAATTAATTAAGGTTTCTTTTATGTACCAGCACAGTGTAAAGTAAGAAGGAGTGAGTTTTTTAACTCTTCTTGTTGTGTGTCCTAATAGGGTCTTGTGCCTCAAGCTTTGCCCTCACTGTCCAGCAACAGCTCTGAGCCTATAATAAATTAGCTACTGTATGGGTGAGGTGAAGTCTGGTATTAATGAACTGAGTTGTTGTTGTGCAAACTGAACCTGTGTAGGTTGAATTTCTGTCCAAAATGTGCACTAAAACTGCACTGGTCCACCTAATCAGCATAAACATAGTCTAAGCCAGGCCTCTTTCAGCACACTAAAGCCGACCCCTTTGGCAACAGGGAAATAGCCAATCAGGCAGAGATGCAATAAAATGACCTAAGGGAAACTGCATAAAAAATGCCTTTGGCATAACTCTGTAATTGTGCTGGCAGCAGAATAGACCCCACTGTCTGTTTGTTTTGTCTACCAGTGAGATACTTGAGTAGGTGTATTTGTTATTAACTGGAAATTAGCTTAAATGAGCTAAAGACTGATAGATGCATTTTTGAGCTCCTGACCCAGAGAAAGTTCTCGAACATCCCTGGTTAGATTTGTTGGTTCATTCTCCCTCTGCAGGTGATCTCTGTGTATTTGGCCTAACTTGTGCTCTTAGAAATATTTTTTGACCCAAAGCTTAGACAGTAATCTGGCTGTTTGGAATGGACAAGTGTGTGGATATATTGATCATCTATACGGAGTTTGGCCTCTCAGTAGATCTCAGCGACTAACACTGAATGTCTGTAGTGCAGCTGTCTTTCACAAGGTCTGATGGGATAAATGTTGGTGTTTGTGAACAAAATGTTTTGTTTTGTAATGTGCCTTTGGATGTGAGACAAATTTCAGTGAAGATTCAGACAATAAAGTGATCAATCACTCTTTCAATCACTTATAAGAAAACAAGCTTGTTAGCACTGATGATCTTTACGATGTAGACTTTAATAGTGTACTTTAAAAAAAAGGGCAACAATACAGTCCATGTCCATGGATGAACTGTTTTAATTTCATTCAAATTAAAATAAGATTTGTTTTTCCAGGGTCCATTAGAAACCATTTTATGCCACCAAAGCACATACAAGTGTGTAAAATATCAGATCTACTGAAAAGAATAAAAAGACTAATTTCATCCAGTTCCCTTGTAAAACAGATTTGACCCAACTTTCTGAGCAAGGACACCACCCCTAAAAGAAAAAGTAAAAAAATAAATTAAGACATACATAGACTGACAAAAAAACCCATGACACCAAACAGCAGTGTTTTCCAGGTGTCTGCACTACTTTCACTAAGCAGACAGTTCACTGCCATTTCCATCTGGATGATAAGTTGCGTTGCATATTTTTGCTTTGACAGTTCAATTTACCACCATTTCTTTTTGAGATTATTCCCTCCTCTCTGAGATAGTCAAAACACTGCTCCGTGAATGATTGCCCTGTGAAAGCCTTAGTATAAATCTCCCCTAAAGAAGCTTCGCTGAGCGATTCATTGTGCAGCTGATATGAGGTAGAAATGTACTGCCTCACAGTCTGATGATGGATTTCTATAACAGAAGCCTGTTATGGAAGAGGCTGCTCTGTTATTGATTATCCATATCACTATGAAGTCTTCTGCTGGGGCTGGAAAGCTCACAGATTCAACAAAATGCATGTTACCAAATAGTGTTCTAATATTTTGTTAGGACAAAGAAACATTCAATATGAAGTGAAATTGCACTCTTTTGAATTTAATTCCTACATTTTCTTATTTTTGCTTTTCCTTTTCAGATTTCACAACAATGATTCCAGGAACAGGAGTCATTATTTGCAATGTTTTCATAGAAAACATTTTAATCAACATCACGCTGTTGTGTATAAAAGACATGAACCTGGTCATTATGCCACCACTGCAGGTAGTAAAATCAGCTGTCTGTGTAAAAGGAGAAAGGCGTCTCAGGGGCACAGGGATGTGACATTTTGGTTCCTTTTCTTTCTGAGACCAGTCACTGGGATTGTTTCTCCCATGTATATATATATATATATATATATATACACTAACAAAAAGTTAGGGATATTTGGCTTTCGGGGGGAAATTTATGGAAAACGTAAAAAGTTCACACTACAGTGATATTATATCATGAAAGTAGGGCATTTAAGTAGAA
>JAUMHL010000010.1:1246173-1269280 GCA_032362345.1 Sandelia bainsii
TATTCTGTAAGGTCTTAAACCTTACAATGTAAAGTGCCTCGAGATGACTTTTGTTGTGATTTGGCGCTATATAAATACAACTGAATTGAATTGAATTGTTGCTGTGAACCCACAACATGTGGTCAAAGGAGCTCTCAATGGAAGTGAAACATCCTTAGGCTGAAAATAAGAAGAAATCCATTAGAGAGATAGCGCAAATGTTAGGAGTGGCCAAATCAACAGTTTGGTACATTCTGGAACTCAAAAAGGCCTGGACGTCTACAGAAGACAACACATGATAGATGATTACAGGATCCTTTCCATGTTGAAGAAAATCACAATATCCACCCAAGTGAAGAACACTCTCCAGGAAGTAGGTGTATCAGTATTTAAGTCTAACATAAAGAGAAGACTTCATGAGAGCAAATACAGAGGGTTCACCACAAGGTGCAAACCATTAATCAGCCTCAAAATAGAAAGCCCAGAGTAGGCTTTGCCAAAAAACATCTAAAGAAGCTAGTCCAGTTCTGGAACAGCATTCTTTGGACAGATGAAACTAAGATCAACTTGTATCAGAATTAGGGAAGGAGAAAGTTTTGAGAAGGCACAGCACATCTTCTATTAAACATGGTGGAGGCTATGTGATGGCATGGGTATGCATAGCTTCCAATGGCACTGGGTCACTAGTGTTTATTGATGATGTGACAGAAGACAGAAGCAGCCAGATTCTGCTCAGATTCAGCCAAATGCAGCAAAGTTGACTTGACAGCACTGTGAAGATGGACAATGACCCAAAACATACTGTGAAAGCAACCCAGGAGTTTTTTAAGGCGAAGAATTGGAATATTCTGCGAGTCAATCACCAGATGTCAACCCGATCAAGCATGCATTTCACTTGCTCAAGACAAAACTTAAGGCAGAAAGACCCACATACCAGCAACAGCTGAAGACAGCTGTAGTAAAGGCCTGGCAAAGCATTACAAAGGAAGAAACTCAGCATTTGGTGATGGCCATGGGTTCCAGACTTCAGGCAATCATTGTCTGCAAAGGATTCTCAACAAGGTATTAAAAATCAACATTTTATTTGTTATTTATTTATGTTAATTTGTCCAATTACTTTTGAGACATTGAAATGAGGACATTTTCTAGAAAAATGATTGCAATTCCTAAACATTTCATCTGATATTTTTATTTTATTTAATTCAACCTGAAGGTCAGCACTTCATTTGCATTTCAGTTGTTTCGCTTCAAATCTAATGTGGTGGTATGAAGAGCCCAAACCATGAAAATTGTCAGTGTCCAAATATTTCTGGGCATAACTGTACATTACATTGGTGGCACTACTCACTTACACGTAACAATGTTTATCTGTATGGTCCATTTAAAATAAACAAATACCATTTGAGACAACTACAAAACACAACACATTTAACAGACTTCTGAATTTACATTTAATAGTGTTTAGTTTAATTAAATATTGGTCAGTAGGTTGTCCAGTTTGAAAAACACGCTAAATTATACAATACATTTATACTTAAAGGAGAAGTGTGGAAGATCCTGTTGATATCTGAGGTTCTCTGGACCAAACTCAATCAGCTCACTGTACCTGATCCCACCTCTTAGTGGTAAATCACATCCAGCATACCAACAGTCAACACCAGTGCGGGAAAAGGGTATGTCCTCTCCCAACTGCTCTACACAAATAATTGCACCTTCACAGACCCATCTGTTATACTGAAATTCATGCTGAGAGGAAGTTGAATGGCTGGCCCTCTGGCACAGTCAGAACAATCTGAAGCTGAAATGGAAATCACACATTAACATAATCTTCAAACAGTTCCAGCAGAGGATGTACTTCCTGTTTCAGCTTAAAAAGTTGCAACTGCTAACAGAAAAAAATGCAGATCCAGTTCTACGCTGCAAACACAAAGCCAGGTTTCTGTACATCCATCACTGTCTGGCTTGGCTTAGCTACTAGACAAGACAGTCAGGGCTGCAGAAAAGGTCACCTGCCCATTTTACTTAAGATCTGTATAACTCCAGAGTCAGAAAACAGGCAGAGAATATCACCCCTAACACCCAAAACACAACCAATTCCTTCTTTCTGGTTGTCGCTAGAGAACAATGCAAACAGACAGAGACAAGATTAGTTTCATTCCAAATTCCATAACCCAGATGAACAGTTTATCAGTCATGGTTCATCAAAATACCCCCTGCACAATAACCCTATGACACAAACACAACTACTGTGCTTTTAAATTAAATTATATGAATATAATAAGACCCACATTGTATAGTGAACAGGCTGTAAATATCAGAGGCTGAAGAGCCAGTCAGAGAGTCAACGCAATAGCTGATGTGTGTACAGAACAGCACAGCATGCTGCAGCAGACAGATAATAGAACAGCGTAGATTAAAACATAAATGATGAATATAATGAATATAAATAAGCAGGATGTCGAACAACTTCCAGGTGATGCCAAATGGCATGACCTCCTCTACACCACAAAGACCTGGAAAGAAGACAGACAGAGAGAGAGAGGCACAGCACCTGGATGCTCATGTGCTTCAGAGACAAAACAGAGGGTTGAAGTGATGCAGTGGTTTTCAGAAAATTACAATAATGTTGTTGGCAGGACTTCATGGATTTAGTAGGTTTGACAGATTAATTTAGACTGAAACCAACCCACCAGCCAAGAATTGGTAACAAGTACAAGTCCTGAAAAAATTTGTTACTAAGCCGCTAATTTAAAGTTAAGACAAATAAATGAGTCTTAAGTTTGGATTTAAAAGACAGTCAGACTGTCAAATGGCAGTAGGCAGGTTATTCCAGAGTAAGGGGGCATAATAGCCTGTGACTAAAAATACACAGTACTGCCATTACATTATGTTTTGACATGCATTTGCTTCCCAAAATACAGTGACTTTTACATGGACAATAGTATGATGGAATTTTAGATTTTAATCGAAGCTGGGCTACGATGGCACGCAAATATCTGATCTGGGCTTCTGACCACTGGTAATGTTCGCATGGTCAATTTCCTCAAACCATGTCAGCATTTACAGTAGCAAGTAATCACATCTGTAACTGTACATGTAAATGTTAGGGCTGAATTTTTCTTAGCTACTATCACGTTATCAATACTGTTACTGTAAATGTTTATGTCTGTTGTATGAGTCTGCATACAGAGCCTACTGAACATTCTGAAATAGCTTTAGAACCAATTGTCTGCCATCAGCACTGATCAAATGAAGCATATAAAGCAAAGCTGTAACATCTCTAAACTGGTTCATCCTGAACTGTAGAGGAACTTACACATGCTACAGAAATGAAAGAGATTGGCTTGGTTCACAATAATTCAGCCATCTTACAATAACATTAACATTTCTTTGTCCTTATATGTTTTTGTAACCCTACACATATACAGTTCTGTGAAAAGCTTTTAGGCACTTTTAGATATTTAGATTCTTATTCATCACACAGTGCCATCAGGGAGGCATCTGATTTGTCTCAAATTCATTCTGCAACATGACAACGAGCAGAAACACACGAGATACCAACATCTGATGGCATAATCTCAACATTTTTGTTCATTTTGTAATAATACTGGCTAATCTTGTGATCCAATCCTATTCAGTAACTTTGTCACAATCTAGTAATTTTAAAGTGAAATATACTAATGTTGAAATTGCCTATAGGTCTCTGTGTGTGTGTTTTATTATTATTATTTTTTTCATTTTTGAAAGAAACAAAGTTTGTTTTACAACTGGAAAGATTTGTCCCTTGTGTCCCCCAATAACGCCCACTGTTCAGTCCGTTTTGAAGCAAACAATATATCAGATGTGTTGAAAATAATCCAGTCTCCTAAAAGTTACAGTATGTTTCCATACAACTAAACCAGGCTGATTTCTGTCAGCATGCCTCACGCGGGGCATGCTGTGGGGCGACAGTGGCTCAGTTAGTAGGGCTTTCATCTACTAACCTAGGGTTTGTGGTTCGACTCCGGGTTTCCCCAATTCCTAGCCCCATGTCAAAGCATCCCTAGACAAGACACTGAACCCTGAACCCTTAGTGCCTTAAGGGGGCTGTCTGATTAATAAAATATGAATTCATCTTATTCTTTTAAAACATTTGCCAGGAAATGACGGGTGTAATTTACGGACCATAGACAAAACCGCTATCAACAGAAGTGCTGCCTGCTATGCCTTGCTACAGCTCATGACACCCTAAATTGTTTATTTCTGATTTATTGATCATAAAATATCAAAAAAATTGAGTTAATGGGGCTTTACGTTTATTGTAAAATCGCATAACTGACTTGTGTGTGTGGATCAGAAATGAAGCCAGGCCAGCTCTGATTCCCAACACTTACTGGAGAGTCAGACAAGAGCTTAGTGTAAAGGTTAAATCAAGACTATAAGGATTGTTTTTTATTTTTTTTAAACATATTTACAATGTTCTGACCATCATCAGATCTAGTAATCTAACCAGTAAAAATATTTTAAAATTGAGTTTGCTCCAGTGCTGTCGTGGAGAAAAAAGAAAGTGAACAAGCTGTCAGGAATTGTTCTTATCTAATCTAAAGATCTACTACAAGATAAACTCGTACGATGAGTTGTCCAATTTAGAGACACACCACCCACTGGGGTCACATGCACAACTTTTTAAGATCATCTGGTTTTTAAATGGTAAATGGTCTGCACTTATATAGCGCTTTTCTACCTATTGGTACTCAAAGCGCTTTACACTGCTTCTCATTCACCTATTCACACACACAAGCACACACCGATGGCAGAGCTGCTATGCAGCTGACCTGACACACCAGGGGCAACTTGGGGTTCAGTGTCTTGCCCAAGGACACTTCGACATATGACTGGAGGAGCCCTGAATCAAACCACCGATCTCATGATTGGCAGACGACTGCTCTACCTCCTGAACCACAGCCGCCCCCACACTGTCATTACAGATTCATTACTGATCTCTATATTAACTTATATATAACTTATTCTGCAACCCCAATAACTACAAACTGAAAAGAAAATTGGAACAACTGGACAATGATGATGTTTGCAGTTTGAGCAAATTGCAAGCTTCGGTAAATACTGTATGTAAGTCACAAAAACTTTGATTTAAAGTGAGGCAAAAATAGAATTTACTTTAACATTTAACATGAAGTCTGATACTGTCTGTAAAACATATGTACAACAGCTGTTATAACAAATAAAACTGTTCTATTTTGCAATAATAACAGGTGAGAGGATGACATGGGGTCACTACCTGGTTGCTGTGAAACAGGTTGTGACACTGAATAACTCCCAGCAGCAGCCTGTAAGAGCTTATTATTTTACTACTGAAGCATCACAGTCTAAAACTCCAAAAAGTCACCAATCTAAACTTGACCTTTTCTGACTGCAAAAGACAGACAAATCAAAACAATTCTCAATTCCCAATGAAAAAAGAAGGGGAAAGGAAATAAGGGCATGATATTTTGGTTGTCATTTTCGTGCACTGTGTAAGTAAACTAACTGGTTCTGGTAAGGGGCAATCACAAAAGCAGCAGGAAAAAGCGCGAGTGACGTGAAGTACTTTTTAAAAGTTAATTAGGTTAAGTTTGTGCAGAGACTTGTAGGTTAGAAACTAGTCTTGATCAACATCTAGATATGTCTTTGAGGATTTTCATGACCTGGTTGAACACAAATTCACGCCACACTTTTCAGATGTTTATTTGTTTACTTATAAAGCGCTAAATAATCAGGCTCCATCATATCTTAAAGATCTCATAGAACCTTATTATCCCAGCAGAGCACTTTGCTCTCAGAGTGCAGGTCTACTTGTGGTTCCTAGAGTTTCCAAATGTAGACTGGGAGGCAGAGCCTTTAGCTATCAAGCTCCTCTCCTGTGGAACCAGCTCCCAATCCAGGTTCTGGAGGCAGACACCCTCTCTAACTTTAAGTCTAGGCTTAGAACTTTCCTTTTTGATAAAGCTTATAGTTAGAGTTGGCTCAGGTGACTCTGAACCATCGCTTAGTTATGCTGATATAGATTTAGTCTGCTGGGGGACCTGATCTCTCGGAGCTGTAGTTACTGGTCCTACCAACCTGCCCAGTACCTCGGCTGCTGCTCCTTGTTGTTGTTTTGATCTCTGTTACCTGTTGTTCCTTTTTCTCTCCTCTGTCCACTCACCCCTACTGGTCGAGACAGATGGCCGCCCACCCTGAGCCTGGTTCTGCTGGAGGTTTCTTCCATTAAAGGGAGTTTTTCCTCTCCACTGTTGCCTAGTGCTTGCTCAAGTGGGATTGTTGGGTTTTCTACAATATTCTGTATATATTTATATAATGTGTAAGGTCTTAAACCTTACACTGTGAAGTGCCTTGAAATGACTTATGTTGTGATTTGACGCTATATAAATAAAGTTGAATTGAATTAATCTCACCATCACTAGTCAGAGGCAAAGCAGGGTCAGGTCCAATCAGGGTCATACACAGTGGTCTGGTCCAAAGAATGCTGGAAAGTCGCTTGGTTGAGGTCAAGTAGGCAGACAATCTGGCAGAGAACTGGGGCAAACAGAGCTGCTTATAAAGGAGGGGAGACAGGTGAATTGAGTTAGACTGATTGCAGGCTGATTAGAGTGGCAGAGGGAAGAGCAGAGTGAGGGGAGAGAAATGGCAGGAAATATATAATACCATATAAGGCACAGAACTGAGAGTCAGGGTTGGAGACTGTGACACAAACTGTCCTGAACGTTGTTGTCCCACAGTGTCAGATATTGTCTCTTTGCAATGACGCCCTCACAATGACGGCAGTGTTGGCAGTGTGACACTGAAGCTTCGATTCAAATTCGATTGCTTCAAACCTCTGAACTACAAATCCATATTACCACTGCTTCAAAGCTTGCTTTGGTGCGAAAAAAATCATGTGACATATGACGTCTGAAGCAGTAACTGCTTCATTGTCTGAATGAATCACCTGACTGGTTCGCGATCCAATCCAGTGTGATTCTGACAGGTGACAGTTTTGAATTGGAGCGGCACAACACTTTATAACAGCTCTAAACAATGCGCAATTTGTGGGTTGTCGTGGTAGGTGCGTTGTTGTTAAGATGTTGGTATTGCTGTTGTATTGGATCAATCCAAATACTGTTGAAAAAATAATGTTCCCCATCCCACATATTCACCCTCTTGCCACAGTTACATAAGCACACCCAGCCTATGCCATATTTTTCCAGCATCCTCTCCTCAGTAACACAATACACTCATTCATCAATCTTTATTTGTAAATAGAATATGAGTCTTAGTGTGTGTGTGTGTGTGTGTGTGTGTGCATCAAATCATATCCAAAGCAAAGATGCCTCAGAAGAAAAGGTATTTTCTACAAAAGTAAAGTAGTTTCTCCAACACTGCTCATAGAACTGTGTATAATCAAAAGCCTACGGTCCACCGACTAGCCTGCCTAATTAGACTGCAGCCTCGCACTTCTCCAGGAGAGGTCGCTGTAACTGAAGCTTCGAGTAATGAATCCATTTTCGAAACAACAGGCTCAGGTGGTTCAGTGCTTCACAAAAGCTTCATTTGCCCATCACTAACTGATGGCACAAAGACAACTGGATAAGATGTAGGAATTAAATATTCAGAGTTAAGAAAACACTCACACTTACACTCAGGCCAGCTGACAGTCTTGGCTGGGCCCGGGACAACATAATCTTTGACATAAACATCTAAGGCATCTGAGAGAACATGTTGTGTCTTTTATACAAGATTTATACACATTAAACTAGAGGTAGACTGAACAGTTAGGTCATGTTAAAGGCTGCTAAACGTTTACGTGCCGTTTCTTACCTTGCTCTATAACGACTGCCCATCGCTTCCTCCCCCGCTCCACTTGTTCCAGCCTCATCATCATCATCATCACCTGCTTTTAAATATTTTCTCATAAATCCCTCAAGCCTCTACTTTCCTCTTCTCTTCTTCTTTTTTCTGTTTTGACCGGACATTTAGACAATTTACTGGAGAGCGCTAAATAAACTCAAAGTCAAAGGTTGTAGTCTGTGGCCAAACCATTTATGTGTAAGGGTGGGGGTATTATTGACCACTATTTCAAGGACAGTTACGAAGAAAAAAAAAAAAAAAAACGCTTTATGTCACTAAAATATTACACATTTTTTCCACAAATTATGAAAAATGATTCCTCTCGACAGTTCTGGGCCCCCCCTCTACCGTGGGCCCTGTACAAGTGACCCGTTTGTCCCCCTCTGTCGGCTTACACTTAGCTCACACATAGTAAATAATATTGATGCACCTGGTTTATTATTGTACTCAATTGACATCTCTGTCCATCTTATACCTACACAAATATGTGACACACCATGGATGTGACAAAGCATCCATATCTGATCCCCTGTGAATGAGAGCAGGTTGGACTTCAGCACTAGAGACTGACTTTGACTGCATAGTCTAGTTTGGCTGATTTAGGCTGGTTTAGGCAACAGAAGCACTTTGGTTATGGTTAGAGAAGATTATGGTTTTGTTCAAAATGTGTCTGAAGTGAGTATTAATTTTTTTTTCTCAACAGTATTAACTCAGACTACAGTCTTTCTCTAACCATAACCAAGTGACATGAGTCTCTAAACATTAGGAGCCTTAGTTGGTTTGGAGGAAGTTAGTGTATTTTATTTTGATTAAGTTAGCTGGGTCAGTTAGCAGTTATAAGAAAAAATTTAATTACTAGATACACACTTGTACAGCATAATGATGAATGCTGAAAAACTCTTTCATAACTATTTTACTGTGTATCTAGGAGCCATGAGTTTCTGTATCCATTTAGACCAAGAGGATTAAAAATTGGTTCAAGCACAGGATTAATGTTTCCTGGGTTGCAACTGTTGCAATCCCTTTTGTACAGAATTTCCTCTTTGTATTATTATCCCTCCACCAAACTGTATATCAGAAAAAAGCACTCTCTGTGAAGCATAAAGAGAGAACTTTAAAAGAGAACAAAAACTGTATTTGTGTACTGAAACTGCTGAAGCCTCATATTAAGTTGCATTTTTGCACCTAATGAGGATTTTGTCCCCTATCAGTTGCACTGACATTTTTATAGAGGGATTTCTTTGTTGCCAGAAGAACAGTTGCATCAAGCAGTAATATTTTCCTTGTACGTGTATGAGTATATGTATAAAGGACGGATTTGTCATAATTTTGGTGATGTGCTGTCATCTGGATTGATACTTGTGTTGGTGATCAAGAGTGGACAAGCATGACTTTGTTGTGTAAATGGAAAGTTAATCAGCATATTTTTGCTGTCTTTGCAACAGAACAAGGAAAAGCACCTCTTACTCTGACTTGGGAGTGCTCACACATTATTCTAAGGTAGATTATGCGTTACTCTTGTAGTCACACTAGATACACAGCCAACATTAGCTACTTTTGCAGTCTATTAAAATGTACGACTAAATGTGTGTATTTTGTAGGTACAGGACAGCACCTGTATAGAATGTAGGTCTATGAAGAGAGAATGTTATACTTCACTGACATATGGATACAATCAAAAATTACATTATTATGACGATGATTAAAAATTCAGCACACCCGGTTTGTGATTAAACATGTAGAACATACATACAGTATGTTTTCAATGTTATTTGGAGTAATCGGAATTGCAGTATTGGGAGCATAAATTCGTACAACAGCTGATGTTTCATATCTAACAAGCATTGTATCCATTGTTACTCATGATTCAGATCTCTTTCACATGGGGTCCTAAGCCAACTTCAGATCTCATCACTGACCTCTGTCGCAACAATCAGTCTCAGCAAGTAATAGTCTAGTAGCAATAAACACTGAGGAGAGCAACAACAGAGACAGGTGAATATGTGATTAGGTAGTTCTAGATTTGCTGGACATCTATGGAAAAACTTGTGTTCAAACCAAACTGGATAGAAAACATCCCAAAAGAGGTTATTCAGTGGCAACTGGACTTGTTTTAGCAGAACTGAGAAAGCCCTCTGGAATGGAAAGTGAATCGTCTTCAAGGAACTAAAACAAGTCCAGCTGCCACTGAATAACCTTTTTTGGGATAACCATGACCTGGATGACTGAGAATCTTCACAGATATGGATAGAAAAAAGGTAACGGAGCCGTTTTTTAGGAAGTTGCTTGATTTTGTTGTTGCATAAATGTGGCTCATATTTTACTTAAATTTGTTCTTGTTTGCACTGCAGCGGTCCTCACACCAGAGCTGGATACATGTCACTTAGAAACATGAACACAAAAAGTGAAAATTGAGCATTAAGGCCTGCAATGTGAACACAGCCTAAAGACAGACAGTGCCTTCTTGTTTTGTGTATAGATAATCTTTGATGTGTACTTTTTCCCTCTTATATCAGATGTATAAATGTGTCTGTCATTGTCAGTGAATGCTTGAAAAACTAATAATCCCCTAGCTGAGAAAGTGTATCTGAATAATATCCTGTTAAATCATCTGTTTTTACTTAATAAGCTAAATGAGATGCAAACCTCTGACTGAAGTGTTAATTAGCTAATTTATATTATTCTGAAATCTACAGTCATGAATCTGTAACAGAAAATCTCAGAAGCATGAGTTGGTTATTTTTCTGTTTAAAACATTAGGCGTGGTGACAACAAGGAAGTAAAAATAGCTGTTTTATTTTGTTAACAGCTTGATTTACTGGTTTGAAGTAATTAGGAAAATTATCCTGGGCAATTCAGCCTGTTTTTGTTTGCTTCATGTTTGTGAGTAGGAAGGTAAACAGGTGAAATATCACAGCTTGATTAACTTTATTTGCAGAAAAAACAGTTGTTAAAAGTGTATTATGGGCTTAACGAAAGGAGCTAAAACAAAGACACAGGAGAACAACACAGAAGCAAGGGTGGCTGTGGTCGGGAGGTATAGCGATGGCCCGCCGTTCATGAGGTTGGTAGTTCAATTCCCAGTTCCTCTGGTCATATGTGAAGTGTCTTTGGCCAAGACTCCAAAGCACTTTAAGTACCAATAAGGCAGAAAAGAGAGAAGAGACCATTTATTATTTCTCTAAAAGTGACCCCGTGTTTATTGTAATTTGAACAGCATCAACCTCCAAATCACTTACAATAAGATAAGATAACACTTTATTGATCCCCTGAAGGGGAAATTCAGATGTCACAGCAGTAGAGTAAAACTGAGTAAAGTTAAAAACTCACCTCTCTCTTAATTCTCCTTTCATACAAATCCACTATTCATTTAACAGAGTCGTGGGGAGAGCATGGGGACTTACTGAACTGAGGGACAGACAGGTCCAGTGTCAGCAGGCAGACAGGTCTGGTTCCAGGTAGGCAGAAAGATGAGTTTGGAGCAGGTTTGCAGACAGGTAACAAGTTTCAGTTTGACTGCCAGCAGAAGAAAGACGGGAACAGGTACAAAACAAGTTAACAGGCAAAAGAAGGCACAGAGCTGGCTGGAGAGTTACCACCATAAGAAGCAACGAGCAGGGGACCGAGGCTAACAGACCTGTTTGTAGGGAGACTGAGACAGGTGAAACTGATGAGACTGATTACCTGAGTGAGCAGAGTGACGAGTGAGAGATGAGCAGGAAATGACAAAATAAGACCATAGAGCCGACTGAAAACCAGGACAGTTTCTACAGAAATCTAAAATGTTAAGGTTTTGTTAAGTTTAGTTCTTGCACAGATTAAAGCAGAGAACCACTTCTATTGAAATTCTATTGAAACATTTTTATTTAGCTAGCAACAATAAAAAACTGATGCTGAATTAAACTTCAAAGACAAAATTTGTTGTTAACAAATGTCAATTTTGTGCTGTAAACTGCAAACAAACGTGGAAAATGTGGCGAAAAAGAAGATGTGGCAGAGACTTGGTGTGAAAACAACAGCTGTCAATCACTGTGTTTCTGGCACTAGTGAAGTAATAGTATTATTATCTGTGTTGAATTACTCCATCACAAGTCAAAATCCTGCATTGGAAAATTGTAACTGTTGCTGTATGTATTAATACATTACTGTTATATGTTCAGGACATTTTTCCATTTTTAAACAGACTTTTAACATTCAATTCAATTCAATTCAGTTTTATTTATATAGTGCCAAATCACAACCAAAGTCATCTCGAGGCACTTTACATTGTAAGGTTTAAGATCTTACAGAATATAAGTATATACAGAATAATGTGGAAAACCCAACAGTCCCAACATCATAACAACATTAGCAGACAACTTACTGATGTCAGTATCATTGGAATCTGACTGTGTTACAGCAGTAAGCCTGAAGCACGCTGTTGTTATAGAGCATGAGTGCTCTCCAGAGGTCATTGTAAGACATTCCAGGCTCAATGCAGCCAGAGATCTGTGTATGTTTTTCCTGATTTAGTCTATGCCAGTTAGTTCCAATGAATTTCAGCATTTCTACTGAAGCATACAATGATATTTTTGACAATATGCTTTCATCTCTATGGCCACAGCTGAGAAAGATCGTCTTCTTTAGCAGACAACCCTAAACATCTAAACACATTTAAGAGTGTTGATACATTCAGTTATTATTATTATGGTTCTGGTGGTGATGCATTTGACTTCTGGAGGAATTTTTACTCTGCTGCTGCAACACTTGAATCGATCATTAAAGTGTTATCAATTATCAACTTTGCTTCGTCATGATGAGCCCATGGCACCGGCTGGCACTGCTCATGCCTATACTGACCACTTGGCTTGCTACACTGAGGATGAATTACAGTATGCTGTATAGTTTTCTATATGATCTATGAAACACCTTCATGTAAAGTTAAAGTTATAACCTTGGTTCTCTGAGAAGAGAAGAGACTATCACAGTGCCCTAACTAAAGACCTTATAATAATGCTGATGAGAAACTACACAGTTGGTTTGTGACAGTAATCCACAGCCAGATCTTCGTCACTAATTGATCACTAATAGTCACTAATGATGTATTCAGTTACTGAACTGAATATATGAGCTTTTGGTTTTGCCTGGGTGGGTCACTTTTTAGCACAAAATGCCTGCACCAACAGCGACTTTCCTACTTAACATACAGAAGTGTCTGTCTTACATCATTGCACCGCATATGTTTTTATATGTTGTATGTTATTTTTTGTTCATTGTGTGTGAGGCTCGTACTTTTACAGTTGTTTTACATTTTCCTTCGGGGTGCAAACAGTTTTTTTATTTTATCATAGATGTTTTGTTAATATAGAACATTTGCTCTTTAAAAAGTGATACATTCCCCTGTGATAAGCCGTGAGAACACTGTGAATATCTGGTAAGTTTGAAATAATGTAAACTGGTGCCATTTCAGGATAAACCACTAGAGAGCAGACTTACACAGAATAACTGCCTGTTGGCTCTCCAGTCACTGAAACATCTTCAGTGTCTATGCTCCAGCGATGCATGCTTCATGTGTACATGCACTACTGCTTAATTTCACGCTCTATCAAATATTTGAGACAGTTACTCAGAAATAAGGTCACAAAAAGTGGTCAGAGGATGGGGTAAATGCTACTAATGTCCTAATTAATAACTCATCCAATTAAAAAGAAAACACAATCCAATTAGTTTTTCATCAAAATATATTTCCTGCTGGAAATTAGTTTTATGTAAATTGAAATGTGCATGCACTGTAAATTCAGATTAGTTAACATTACTTAAAATAAGCATGCAAACTGGTAAACATAAAATTAGGTAAAGTGAACTAGGAATTTTATTTTGCACTAACAAATCCTTATTTATCGTAGTACACTTAAACTTGAGTTTAAATAACTAAAAAACTGTACAGATCAGGTAAATCTACAGAGAAAACACTACAGAGTAGTTGATAGTTTACTTTAGATGTACTCTTGACATAGTATAAACTACCCAGAGTAACTTCTTCAGGAAACTAAATCATTTGAATGAATTATGCTGTACTTGTGTGTAATCCAAACAACACATTTATTTAAATTGAGCTAGTTACTGTCACATTTCTGGCTATTTAGAATTTGTCAGTTGTATTTACTTGATCAGCAATAGAATTTACTTATAGTGAAAGTACTTCGTTACATATGCCATTTAATGCACTAGAGTGCAATTATACATTAGCTGGGAATACACTGTTGGCATGTGATATTTTCACTGTTCCATGACTGTGTTGTTTACTGAATGTTTTTAACAATGTCTGTTCCATAGACTCCAGCCTTTATCCTGTGTTTGATCACCTGACACATTGACTGTTGGGTTTTGTTGGGTTTGTACATTATTCTGTATATACTTATATTGCACAAGGTCTTAAACCTTACACTTTAAAGTGCCTTGAGATGACTTATGTTGTGATTTGGCAGTATATAAATAAAGTTAAATTGAATTGAATTGATATGCGTATCATGCAAACAACCTCTCTAAATGAGCAGGCAGGCAAATACCCCCTCCATCACTTAATGCAGACATAAATTGCCTCAGCTGTAAATGTAATCCACCAAGGATTGGAAACCTTGTGCCCTTAAACCCCCTTGTAATTGGAGCGTTCTCTGATGTGATCTGAGATTCCAGCATGGAAACTGTCTCCTTCATTTCGCATGACATGTCAGTAACAATGCTGAATCTTTGCACCGCCTTTGTGTCACCTTTTGAAAGAGTTTATATGGGCTACAGTATTTTGCAGGATCTACATTTGAGAAAAGCCCAGTGAACTGGACAGAATTTAAATTTGCACAGCCTCATTTAGAAAAGAAAGGAGGGTGAAATTCCTATTCAGTATTCACATTTCTACATCGTTGACGTACATGCATGGCAACTTGTCAACCGCTTGTCCTCGTAAGGGTCGTGGGGGGTGCAGGAGCCTATCCCAGCGGTCATTGGGCGAGACCCTGGACAGGTCGCCAATCCATCTCAGGGCCGACAAACAACCATGCACACTCACATTCACACCTATGGACAATTTAGTGTCACCAATTACCTAACCTTAACCTAACCTTTTTGGATGGTGGGAGGAAGCTGGAGTACCCAGAGAGAACCCACGCAGACACGGGGAGAACATGCAAACTCCACACAGAAAGGAACCCAGGTCCTTCTAGCTGTGAGGCGACAGTGCTAACCACTACACCACCGTGCCACTTGTCAACCACTTTTAACAAATTCCACTCATTGCACAAATGAATACTATTAAAAATATGTTGTAGCGTGCAGACTTGTTTCATGAGCTAAATTCAGTCCTCAAAGTTATAAAAAAAATGCTGCTGAATATAATTTTGTAATTCCCACTTGCTGAATTAATCATTCCTGATTTTTCTTTGCATTAAGATATTTGTCCATAAATATTTGCCACTGCAAATGGCAACAAGCATAGGATTTAATTTTATCACCTCTAGGTATTGATTCTATCATATAGGCTGTTTGTGTCAGACTTGTGAGGATTCTTAGCTTCTCCACACTTTTGTTTTAACATTTGCTACTTTTATGTTATGTAAAGATATTACATAGCCTTGCCACTGCAGTCACTCTATTTTTGCAGTTTTTCATTACCAAAAGAATAAACCAAATAAATAGAAATAAACTTATACAAAGAGATGAGGAGAGTTATCCAAACCCAATTTGTTAACTTTTAAACTGATTCAAATCAATTAAATTCAGTTTATTTATATAGTGCCAAATCACAACAAAAGTCCTCTCAAGGTACTTTACAGGTTTAACATCTTACAGAATATAACTATAGAATAATACAGAAACCCCAACAGTCCCACTTGAGCAGCACTAGGCAACAATGGAGAGGAAAAACTCCCTTTAATGGAAGAAACCTCCAGCAGAACCAGGCTCAGGGTAGTTGACCATCTGCCTCAACCGGTTGGGCTGAGTGGAGAGAAAACAACAGAGCAAAAGAACGACAACAAGCAGCAGACGAGCTACTTGGCAGGTTGGTAGGGCCAATAACTGCAAACTGGAAACATACAGCTCCAAAGTCAGGGATACCTGCAGAAAGGTACAGAAAGAGGGAGATAGAGAGGACAAAGTACAACTACGAGAAAGAGAAAACACAAGCTGCACACCAGCAGACTAAATCTATAGCAGCATAACTAAGAGATGGTTCAGTGTCACCTGAGCCAACTCTAACTATAAGCTTTATCAAAAAGGAAAGTTTTAAGCCTAGTCTTAAAGGTAGAGAGGGTGTCTGTCTCCTGAACCTGGATTGGAAGCTGGTTCCACAGGAGAGGAGCTTGATAACTAAAGGCTCTGCCTCCCAGTCTACATTTAGAAACTCTAAGAACCACAAGTAGACCAGCACTCTGAGAGTGAAGTGTTCTGCTGAGATAGTAAGGTACTTCTAGTATTACAATAGGTTTTTTATATGTTGGTAAACTGTCTTTCCAGGCAAGGCACGATTCTTCTAAATTAGTTGAGCGCTGCCTACTTTTCCAGCTTTAATGTCTGCTTTAAGTTACAGATTTGTGAACTGTACCATGGAGCTATGATACAACACATAATCTCAATAACATATTTATACCTCTAAAACAATAGGGATTTCCATGTATGAGTAATGGTCACACAGAGTATAGAGAATAGTGGCATAAATAAAATGAGCAGTCCCCTACTGCTGCTCAATTCCATCCGTCCATTCTTTATCTTATCCAGAGTCAGGTGGCAATCTTCTTAATGCTGTGGTTTAACCTCCTTATGGAGGGTGTCGATTGTCTTCTGGACAACTGTTAAGTCAGCAATCTTCCTCATGATTTAGATTGAGGACAGAAAGATGCTCAATATTTTGACTGTATGAATAGTACTCAAACTCAAAATGAAATATTCTAATATTTTGGGATACTAGATTTTTGATTTTCATGAGCTGTAAACTGTAATCATCAAATTACAAGAAAAGAAAATGAAATATTTCGCTTGATATGTAATCAAGTGTTAAAAAAAACCATTTATAGATATTCTAATTTGTTGTGATGCACCTGTATAATCCTTCACCTATGTTCTAGATCTGTGCCAGGACTTACTAGTTGCCGGGGGAACCTCCAGTGGAATAAAGGTTTTGATCCGGATCATGATGAGATGCCCGAATCGCCTCAACTAGCTCCTTAGAATAAGGAATGAAGGAGCAGTAGCTCTACTCCGAGCTCCCTCCAACTGTCCAAACTCATTATTCTAACTATAAGGATGAGACTAACCAAATTGCATGGGAACAATCTTGAAAGATTCAAAAAACAATTTTAATCCTAGAGGGAAATTGTTTTGCCTTGTTACAGCCACTCTCAGTTAAAAAGGAAAGAACCACAACCAGAAACAAAAAAGATCAGCACCAACAAAAATACTCAAAGTATGATTATGGGCTTTGAATATAAACATATACCTTTTATTTCAGATGCTCAGTCTCAGTAGGAGGTGTTGCTATTGGCCTGGCTATTCTTTGACTAATTTAAAACTGCTAAGAGCTTCTCCTTTAGGAGACTGTTGTGGATCTTGTTAGGCACAGAGGTGATGTGTTAAGAAACCCTAATTGGATGTTGGTGATGGGAAGAAAAGAGCCTTTCTGGTCATTAAATGAGGAAGACTGTGTGAGAACTCAAGTTTGCTCTTTGTTAATAGAACATACCACCCAAAGGTTTTAAGATAGAGCTAGAACAATTGATATTGATGAGACACAGAGAATAGAAAGCTCAATCCTCATCAAACTAAAAGGATCTTTGTATTTCACCTCCTGCTTCAGTGCAAGAAAGAAAAGGTAACAGTAGAAACCAAAATGTGACTGTCACAACGTGTGTTGTTGATTTCCCTCATAAGAACAAAGTGCTGGATGATCAAAGGGATGCAGGGGATAAGGTTGGTAGTGAAGTAGGACAGCATTCACGCATACTAAAGAGCCACGACGTTCAGAGAGCGACACAATGTAAGAAGTCAGTGGTGCTGCAAATGGACCAAATGTCAGAACAATCATGAATATGACAGAGAATGAAAAATTGAGAGAGCCATGGTGTAAAAGTCAAAGAAACAGGCCAAGTATGCAACCTGTTGTGTAACTAGTGTGAATAAAACAAGCAGGATCTTCCAAAATAAGTTGCATTTTTGGAAATATCAAAGTGGCTTGCCATAATTTAGTATTCTATACAAGACCCAAAGGTGTCCCATATGTGTTTCTGGATAATCATCAAAACTGCGAACATGCAGTAGGATTCTCTTTAAATTACTACTGTAACTTCCTTGCATTATTAACCACTGTAGCTTTGTTGCCTGTGTGTTTAGGTTGGGATTAAATTAATATAACCTTTTTAATCAGTCAACTAAATCAAACTGGAAAGAAAAGACAAATAATGCTAAACACGACAGGAAATTCACTGCCTGCAGAAATGTGACATCAACTCAAAAAGAACATCATTTGCCCTTGGCAGCGCACCATCTGCATCCAAGGACATCAGTTTCCTCTTGGGAAAAAGTGTTTCCACTGCAGGCTGCTTGGTCTCCTCATCTATTACAAATCTGTCACAACACCACAGTGAGGAGTGCAGCACAAATTTAAAGCATGAATTTAAATTAAATCACTGGAAATCAAATTTTATAATATAAATAATACAGAGGATTTTCATTTGACACATCACAATTTCTAGTTGTGACTTAAACAAGAAAATGTTATGAGGGTTATCCCAGCTTGGGCTTCTTTGACTGCTCATCAGATAAAGAATTGGGAGGGGTTGGTAGAGATCAGAAACAATATATAATTATAGAAAATGCATCTATACACCTTTGTAAACCAATAATAAACAAATATTGCACAGATCACAGTGGAGAGACATTATTCCTACATTAGGGTATAGGTGGGGTTTGAAACGTGGGCATTTGCAGTTTTTGAAAAATGGCATCAATAACTCAAGTACATATTTTAATGTTGTGCCTAGTCTCTCACTGAATAGTGAGAGAAACTGCAGCAGGTCAAAATCGAAGCAAAAAGTTGATCTGCAAGGTGTACAAGGTGTGCAAGACACAGCTTGGGAACTATGTCACCAAAGTTTTGTCGTAAGTTAAACTTCAACTCAGTCTGTACATATTGTTTGGCTTTAGCTTAATGGGCTGAGCAGCATCCTGCCAGTATCAGCATTTTGTTTAATTTGGCAGGGAGGTGGCTTCTTGTTGTCTGTTAGCAAGCAAGTAGTTGGTAATATAGTATATCATGGAGGGTTGTGTTCACTGTTCATGTTAGTTTGAGTTTATATCTAATAAAGCAAGCAAGCGTGTTGTGTGGCATATCTGTTCAGTGCATAGAAGTTGTTATGATAAGGATATTGGCTTATTATTATTTAACTGAGCATTCCTCTACTACAGTAAGAACATATTTATGTTTTCATTAATTTATAATACAAAACTGGTACATTTAAATTTCACTATCCACTGTGTCAAGCATGTATGCTAGCACATATTAACCCACACACTTAAAGTGTACTTTAGGTCATTACACTTTAGCATGTAAATAAATAAATAAATTACAACTAAAATATGCTTAGTACAAAATTAGTTGTTCTAAAATAACATACTTAAAGTATACCTATAGTCTATATGCAAGTTGCTTAAAATTGCTGAAATTTTGATTTTTTCACCTGGGAGGCCTTCTGTCCTTAAACCCTCAAATGGAATAATGAAAAGCTCTCCCAGAGGTGACCCCCTTTAGTGGGACAAAAATGGAGGAAACCTGAGGAAATGTAACCGAGGAAGGATTTCTTTTGGATTTCTTTTGTGCGTTGTGCATATAGAATCGAGCATGTTGACCAAATCCACATGTGCCAGAGACTTACCGTAGAACACTCTAAGCTACAAGTCTCCCAGAGGGCTTTCTACACAATGCTGAATCAGGGGTCTGAGCACTTATTTAAGGGAGAAATTTCAGTTTTTCATTTTTGATAAATTTACAAAATTTTCTAGAAATCAATTTAGAAAATTAGTAGTTTTCCCCCATTTTTGCCTGGCTGTGTGCTGTCTGTAGCTTTGCTAGCCCAGCATCAGGGGAGTGAGGGAATACATGAAGGAGATACTGAAACTGCGATAAAATGCGATATATTAAAATAAATAAATGCACATTCAACAAAGCCTGTGAAGCATTTGCTTAATTAGAGCTCTTCTGAGGGGTGTAGAGACTGTGCTTGATTGACATCAAAGTCAAA
This sequence comes from Sandelia bainsii, assembly GCA_032362345.1. Taxonomy (NCBI): domain Eukaryota; kingdom Metazoa; phylum Chordata; class Actinopteri; order Anabantiformes; family Anabantidae; genus Sandelia; species Sandelia bainsii. The sequence goes on from JAUMHL010000010.1 coordinate 1,266,285, forward strand.
GTCAACTTTATTGTCATTTCTGCTGTAAGTACAAGACATACAGAGAATCGAAATGCCATTTCCCTCTGTTCCCGGTGATGACAGATAAATAAATAAATAATAATAACCAGACCCAGTAAATAACCAGAAATCAATGTGTAGGCAAAGAATCCAGTATATAAGTAAAACACAATTGTAAACATAAAAACTGTGTATAAACAGAACACAATATGTAAACATGAATGCAGTATATAAACAAAACTTAGTATGTTTATACACATTCAATAACACTTCAAAAATAAAGCAACAGCATAAAGGAGTAGCAGCAATATGCACCACAGTTATTAGTAGTATACTACTAATGTCTGTGATAGATTAGAGTTATGTTGAGGAAGAGTGAAGAGAGAAGGGGAGCCTGACAGCCTGATGGAAGAAGCCTGAAGGACATGAATCTGATCCACTGATTAGAGTTGGTGCACCATTTTGGGTGGGAGCTATCACATCACTCTCATGTAATTAAGACATAACTGTAGCCACCTTAAACCTGAGCTTAAGTTTATTTAGTCAGAATGTGTGGAAACTGTTGTGTAGACTCACAGGGCTCTAAAGGCTGAATGACTAATCAGTGGTCAATAAACAGTGTAGGACCAAATGAACGGAAAAAGGACTATGTGCTTTTTACCACACTCCCACCACCAAGCTAAATCTCCCAAGACAACCCTCCCTCCATCTATAAATGCCAATCAAGATGCCAATACAAACCACAGTTTGTTTCACAATGTGCAACCAAATGGCAACACCGCCACAGGATTAATGCCTGAAGGGATCACAGGTTGAGACATGGTAAAGGAGGTTGTGTAAGCACCAGGTGATTGGTGTCTTAACCCGCAGTTCTTCAGCTATGATGCTACAATCCTACAGAACTGTAACATAACTCTTGAAAGCCACATCAACAAAGTTTTTATACTGTTATCACAAAAGATTCATCAATGAACACTTGGAGCTGAGAGTGCATCATGGATCTGTATCAACACACTCTTCATTCACTTAATCTTTCTCCCAAGTGCTCTTAACTCTCTATATTCACTCACTGGTCACTTTGTTAAACACTTAACCTTGGACCTAATGCTTTGTTTCAGACTTTTTCCTGCTTCTCGTACCTTCTTCTTCTTTTACTTGGAGTGCTTGCCTGTCTGCTCAGCTGTCTCCTTATTGATTTTATTAAATGCTCTCAATTGCATCTGTCCTTCTGCCTGCCTGTGTCCTTTTGAAGACTATGAAGAAGTTGCATTTGGACTTGAAACAACTTGAAAGATTTCCTGACTGGCTCTTATCACAGTGGACATGGTCTACACTCAGCTCCCATCAACTCAGGGTTCAGTCCCACTGCTGATCCAAAGACCAGTGAAGACGCCCCCACAGACTATCTATGAAGACCAAGAGATGAAGGCTGGTTCCCAGGGAGAGAATGACTGCTAACTGCTTATATATTCAGTTTTCTGTCAAGCTCCATCTACCCTCAAGGCTGCTCTGCTGGTTTACCAGCCCAAAGTCAAGCTGCCAGACAAGCTGTCCACAGCGTTCTTATTGATGCACTCGTACTTTAATTTTAATATTTTAGTAGTTAGCTTCATTTTTGGGGTGGGGTGCCTTGCAAAAATATGTGGCTAATCACGGTTTATGTCTTTGTTTTGTCTTTTGGTTACTTCCATCTTTTATTTTTGCAAAAATAAAGGGTACAAACTTTTTCACAGCACTGGGAATATACTGTAGCCAGAGCAGCTGAGAGCAGCTTGAGATGGCTGTGATCAACGAGAAATTGTAGTTGGAACTCTGCTGCAGGTAGGGCTAGGTCAGCTGCTGCTGTCCCACTCAGGTGAGGTGTACAGGATCCTGAGATACATGCAGAGGATGCAGAAGGACGTCCAGTAATGTGAAAACTCTCACCAATATTGGCAAGATGTACTATCAAAAAGAGGAACTTCCCTGTAGTCCTGAAGCTCCTGCCCTTTCTGCGTGTTCAAAAGCATCTTTGATTTTTACCTCACCTTTTTCCTGTTGATCAAAATAAGAGATGAGCAGTTGTGCGTTCCAAAACCTTTCAGAATTATTTTACTATTCACATCTTTATGCACACATTAGTTAATGTCAAAATGTGTTCATAAAGCCTTAATCTTTTATGAATTCCCCATGCATAGACAGAAGTATTAGAGGTATTCACACCCCATAACCTTTTGCACATTTGTACATGTATTTTGTAGTTGGAAAAAAAAGCTATTTTTCCATATTAATCTACACAAAATAACGAAATAATGTAATGACGAAGTCTAACCCCTAAACCCTCTGTTGTTCTCAGTTGTACTGTGTATCAAACTCAGAGTAGTTTACCCAACTGCAAACAGGACAAGTACGGTGAGTAAAAAGGATTTTTCACTGGCTTCCAGTATTACAGGGAAACACGTTCTTCTCCAAAAAGTTTATGAGAAAGACCCAGTGTGTATTTTCTAACCCTCTAACAATAACATGACACTGAGAGTTAGCCTTGGCTTGACTTGGTTAAGGCCTGTAAGCCTGGGGAGAGCTTGTCAAGGCAAAGCAACAGGAGATCAAATCAACAGTCAGCAGCTCATGAGGCACAGATGTTAACAAAGTGTAAATGAATGGGAGCAAAGCAAGAAATGGGGGGTAGCCAACCCTGAGCCTTGAGAGCCACTGTCCTGCTTGTTTTCCAACTACATCCTGCACTTACACGTTCTGATTGGCTAAACATACCTGATCCAGGTAATCAGGAGGGGGTAGGGCAGAGATAGCTGGAAAACAAGCAGGACAGTGGCTTTTGAGAACCAGGTTTGGTGTGACGGCCCTGGCCTGTTAGGGGAGGGGTTGTCTTTGCCTGCGTGTGTTTGTTTCTGTTTTTTCTTACAGGTAATAGTGGGCAGACTCTCATTTGGGTGAGCAGGAGCACCTGGGCCCTGTGCTCCTGAGCAACCATATAAGAAGCCCGTATTTAGTCCAAC
>JAUMHL010000010.1:1294551-1313271 GCA_032362345.1 Sandelia bainsii
GATGGTTCAGAGTCACCTGAGCCAACTCTAACTATAAGCTTTATCAAAAAGGAAAGTTTTAAGTCTAGTCTTAAAGGAAGAGAGGGTGTCTGCCTCCTGGAGTGCTGGTGCTGAAGAGTGAAATCTTCTTTTTAGCTCTGATTTGGTTTCCACCATCTCATAAGGATCTTCCTCTTTAGCTTCTGAATGTCCCACTACGTTTATAACTTGCTGCTGACTTTGACGGATGTTTGGTGCTAGACAGTGGCTGCCTGCTGGAAACGAGGTAGATGGAATCTGTGAAAAGTTGTGTGTGATAAAAGCAGTGAGTGAGGTGAAAGTTGTTTAAACACTGTGGCATCGCTGAGTGGAACTGCAGTCTGGTGATGAGAAATACCCATGTTCAAATACAAGTACAAAATAGTACTCAAGTACAGTACAGTAGGTAAATATAATATACAAATGATTAAAGGGGAGGCACAGTGGTGCAGCGGTTAGTACTCCCTCCTCACAGCTAGAAAATCACAGGTTTGGCTGCATTGGTTTCCTAGTAAGTAAGTAAGTAAGTATGAATGTCAGCATGAATAGGTGTACAGTATCCCATCTCTTGGCCAGTGACAACTGGGATCCCTCTGCTCATCTGCAAATCTTAACAGGATAAGTGGTTTACTGTAGATATGGATGGACAATTGATCAAATGCATAATTAGTATAATATACTACTGAAATGCATAGTGAGTTTTGACCCATACGTTTTATTTACAGTATATCAGTATGTTTGTTGCAGGTTCTATCATTTTTAGGTATACTGTTTGTGTATTGGTACAGTACAGAGGTGAGCTGGAGAACAGAGTTAACCTTAAACACCACGTTCTTGACAACTCTGTAACAGACCATCTACACACTAACATGTCTTCCCATTTAAATTTGGTGTGGGCATCAGCATAATGATACTGTCAGTACGCCTGTTACAGCATGTCTATGCTTAATAAAACATCACGACTAGTGTGCAGTGTTGGACAAGATGAAGATGCATAACTAATTTTTCTGTGCAACTGATGTAAACTCATTTCCCTCTACACTGTTAGAATATAGTGTATCTGCTGTAATTTTATATTGGAGGACTTACCTCAAACTAACTTCATTAAATAAACTGGCTATGAGTGAGGATTCTGGTTTCAAATTGTTCAGAGATTATTAATACTAATGGGAAACACTATAGCTTTTATGCAGTATCGTTATCATTTTATCCACTGCAGTTTTGTAGGGCTTTTCTTTTGTGTGGGAAAAACCTACAAAACCAGGTGGTAGCACCAGACTGAGATGGAAATTTGTTTGTCAAACTACTGTTTCCAAGGATAGTATTTGATAGAGTTGCAGGCGAAGTTCTTGAACATCAAACTGCAGGAAACATCCCTTCATGAACCCGACTTTGTGTATGGGAGGAATAGACAAACAGGAAAGAGACAAATCTAAAATGCGGACAGAAAATTTGAATGCAAGTGTAAAATACTTAAAGTATTTTAAATATCTGCTCTAATATAATGCATTTCTTTGACCATCAGTCTTAATCTGTGTTTACTGTTTTCTTAGGCTGTTTTAACAATGAAGTTATAATGTCTCCACCTGTTACCATGTTCTTTTCTATGCCTTTTCACAAAAACATGTGAGAGTCAGCATTGCAGCAGTAAACAACCACATAACCTAGCAACAAAGAAGGCTGTGCTGATCACATTTAAAAGAGGAGAGCTCTGGTTTCAGTCTGGGTGTGAAGATTACTGCTACTGGTTCGTCAGGGTTGTGTGGGTCGTCCCGGGGTCAATTTCAATGTGCAATAACAAGAAAAAAGGCTGATGAGTGTGTGTTAAATAAAAGTTACATGTGCAATATAAAAGCAAAGGCAGCTAAAAGCCACTCTGAAAAGTATAGTCCTTTTTTCCCTTATTTCCATTCCCAAGTTCATCGTTACACACACACAGTAACAGATTTGTCCGTCCATCCATCCATCCGTCTGTTATCTGCCGCTTATTTGAGCTCATGTTGTGGCGGCAGCAGGTTCAGAAAGGTAGTTCAGACATCTCTCTCCCCAGCCATGTTTTCCCAGACCAAATGAGATACAGTATGTAACACCTCCAGTGTGTTGTGTGTCTCCTATAGGAGGTGCGCAGGGAGCATTCTGATCAGATGCCTGAACCAACTCAACTGGCTCCTTTTGATGCAAAGAAGCACAAGAAGAAGCTCTAGTCTGAGGTCACTCTGAATGTCCGCGCTCGGCACCTGCTCTCTGAGGCTTATGGAGATAGAAATAGGTCATAGTAATAACTTGCAGAAGTAACATCAGGAAGTAAGAGACAGAGCAAGTGATGATACTGGTCACTCATAACGCACTGTTTATCTAATAGGGCTTACGCTACACATGGTCACTCTGTCTAGTTTATTCATGGCAACTGGACTTTCTTGTAAGGTTAAAACGTTTTGCTCTGCATACACAGAACTTCGTCGGTCTGAGGGTTGGTTTCACCTCACACCTGGCTTGAATAGGCTCGTTAAATGAAACAAAGGCAGGGGAGGGGTGTGGGTAGATGTAACAGTCACACCCCTGGCAACTCCTTCTACTCCTATTAAGTGGGTCGTTAAGTGTGGCCAACCTGGTGGAGGTGTGAATTGGGCCTGATTTTTCTGGGGATGGACGAAAGGGCAGAATGATAGATTGAAGATAGGCTATGTCTAAGGCCTCCATCTCTGTTGGGGGATGGCTTGTGGTCACTCCTCAAGTCACTCCTGACTTCACAGACCAGTGGTTAAGCCAGATGTGAAAAACAGTGATGCTGCTGCAAAGTTAGCACTGTGTACCCATGACAACAGAGGTGGGTATTGTATTCCTAATTAATTTAATTTTGTTAAAAGTAATTTAGCATCACTAATGATAACAGTATGTATGTACAGTACTGTACTACTCGACCTTCAGCAGCAGCAGCAGCCTCTCAGGGCTGGTCTCTGTCAGAGGAAACAGTCAAATCACCAATCACTGGTTATCTCCTAGAGCTCTGCTGGTTGACTTTGGCTGTGACTACACAAACAAGTGGGACACCTCCAGGGGAAATCTAAGCCTGGCATGGAGAGATGGCCTGCATCTTAGCTTACCTCCTCTCAAACAACAGTGCCTCGAAGCCCTGAAGCACATATCTCATTTAGCTCCACTCCACTCCAATATCCTTTGTTCTAACCTAACAATAAATCCTTTACCATGGGCTTAGTCAACAAATAATATCAATCTACACCTCTATAAATACTGTTTATATAAATATTTTTTCAAAAACAGAAGAACATACTCTACTACTTCTACATTTCAAACATTTGGGTTCACTTAGAAATTTGATTAATTTTGAAATAAAAACTGATTTTCGTACATTAAAATAACATCAGATTGATCAGAAATGCAATGTAGGCATTGTTAATGTTGGGCATGACTATCATAGCTATCATAGGTGTACAGGTTCCTGTTGTCTTTGCTAATGCAAGTGTATCCATTTAAAAGGCTAATTGATCATTATAAAACATTTTGCAGTCTTGTTAGCAGCGCAGCTGAAAATTGTTAAAGAAGCAACAAATGTGGCTTCTTTAGACTAGTTGAGTAACTGGAGCATCAGCAATTGTGGGTTCGCGATAGTTCAATTATAAACTCAAAATGTCCAGAAACAAATTACTTTCTTCTGAAACTCACCAGTTTATTCTTGTTCTGAGAAATGAAGACTATTCCATGAGATATGTTCAAGAACTAAAGATCTTTTACAATGCTGTGTGGGAGGACCCAGTGCACTACTGAGCAGAATGACTAGTGTTTCTAGTATGAGAAACAAACACCTCACCTCATAGGTCCTCAACTGACAGCTACAGTACATTAAATAGCGCACATAAAAGTCCAGTCTCAACATCAACAGTGAAGGTGCCACTTTGGGATGCTGGCTGTCTAGACAGAGTTGCAAAGAAAAAGCCATACCTCAGACTGGCCAATAAAAAGAAAACATTAAAATGGGCAAAATAACTCAGATATTGAACAGAGGAAGATTGGGAAATGTTATGGATAGATTAAATTTAAGTTTGAGGTGTTTGCATCACACAAATGTTCTTCTTTGTGATCTAGAGTTCAAAGGGATTTTGAAGAAGAAAGACTGTTACTCCATTTTGTAACACCATGCCTCCATGCTTGATGGGAGCCACTTATGTCCTACCGTGTAACAGGACAATGACCCAAAGCCCAGCTCCAAACTATGGAAGAACCATTTAGAAAAGAAGCAGTCAGCTGGTATTCTGTCTGTAATGGAGCCAGTACAGGCACCGTATAGTGAGCTGTTGTGGGAAGAGCTTGACAGAATGGTAAATACAGTAAGAACTGTCCATCAAGCCAGTCCAACTTATGGAAGGTGCTTTAGAAAGCATGGGGTGAAATCTCTTCAGATTAAAGTCTGCAAGACTATAATAGCTGCAAATGGAGAATCCCTTGATGAAAGCAAAATTTGAAAGACAGTTATTATTTCCATTAAAAATCATTATTTCTAACTTTATGAAAGCACAGTACACAGTAAAAACAAATCATGCCCATCGTGGGATTTGCTGTTTATAGAGGTGATTCCAGTGTCTCTGTGTGGAGTAAATTTTCAGAAACAACGCTGAAAAAAAGTCCACATCTTGTCTCCTATACCATGTTGACAAAGAAGGAAATTAAACTAGCATGGCTCACAGCTCTAAGATTAAAATATTCTCAGAGGAATGTATGTTTTTCCCTTTTTACTTTGTTTGGAGGAAACTCACAGAACTGCACGGTTGACTTCCTCCAAAAAAGAGATGAACACTAGTCTGACAGTGACCCAAACCACATTGATTATTACAAGCAAGTTCATTTTTTTATGATGTCAGTGGGGTAGCAGTTTTCCTCTAATTGTATGCTGTCACAGTAAAAACAGTGTGTTGAATGCAGTGCATCCTTGTGCCTGGGTGGATGACAGGCTAACTACATAGGAATAGATTACTGAATATACTGACTGTGCACAGGGAAACAGGCTTGAGAGCTCAGCGGGCCAGAGTCCCTTATGTATGAACTGTTTTTATTTCTTGTTCTTGTTTTAAACTTGCAGAACTCTGTTTAAAAGACAAAATTACCACACAAAGACAAAGCAACACGAAATGACCAAAACAAGATGCCCCAGTGCCCCCCCTGCTATACAGCAAGATAGATGCAAGATGCAAGATAGCCAGTATAAAAGTTATTCAGGTTAAGATGAGTGATTGAGATCAGACTTGCCTCAGACTGACACAGGTGCTTTGTTGTACACCTGTATAGCTTTTAACATCCTTGTGTCAGCACTAGAACACTATTTTAGCCAAGCAGTTTTGTATAGAGCATAGCTAGCAAAATAACTGCTTGACAAGGGAAATTTTACATGACTTCCAAAAGAAACTATTCAAGCAAATATGCCTGAAGCTTTCCCAGTTTAATAGATATTATAGAATGCAGGGAGAGTCTGGTGATTAACGAGTGGACATAATACAGAACCATCACTCCAAATTGGTCATTTAAATTGAAAAGGAAGCATGCTCACTGGGTATCAAGTTTAGAAGTATGGCAGACTTTAGACCTTCCTAAGTGCTACCAGTTTCACCATGTACTAATTTGATATCACTGAAATCCTGAGCTGGTCAGTGAGCGAGGACTTTGACATGGAATACTTTATCACTAGAAGCACACAAGCATTAATGACCTGTCAGGACCTGCTGAGAGTTGTGGCTCTTGAAAACTTATAACAGTGTCTAACAAGAAACATTCCTGCCCTATTCTCTCACTTGTTTCTAACCTTTTCTTTTCTTGACCATCTTTAGTCACATATCAGATGTACTTTTTTCCAATTCTAGTTGAGCTGCTTGTGAATTTTAGTGACATAAAATGAAGCATGATTTGATCTGTGGGGTGAAACTACAGGACACAGCAACTAGTTTCCTAGTTTACACATACACATGTACATTTATCTTAAATGCACGTTCGGGGTTCCAAGTTTAAAGCTTTCCACTATTCCCAATTCCAAATGAATGGATAAGGAAACAGGCTGAATCACATTATAAATTACATACATTTAGTCAGAATTTACACTTAATTGTCTGTTCAAATAGCTTAAGTAAATAGGAACTACTGTCTACACTTTCATGGCGATGCCATAGTTTCACAGTAATTCAGTGGAATGCCATTCCAGTAGCACTCTGCCTCTATCAAATTAAGGTCTCATTTTATGCAGTCAAATCTTATTGATGAGGTTCCTTTCCTATTTAGTCATAGGCAGAGCAGAAGGTCACGGAGAACCAACAATCAACATTAACTTTCTTGCCATTGTGTTACAAACACAATCACATCTCGTCCTGAGCCTTACCTTTCTATATGACCTGCCAAGCTTTAAATGGTGAAAAATGCACTGATAATGTTTACGTTTGCAGGTGAGGTAGTTAATTAGTTGCTCAGCCGCAGCACATTGAACAGTTTGTAGACCTGCCTTCAAATGTCACTTGGGTCCAGGTTGATGCTGTAAGATCCTCCCTCACTGTTTGCTCATGACATGTAAGCTGCGGTGCCAGTTTGTTTACTTCGTCGCTTATTCTCTATGGTGTAAAACCACATTGACATAGCATCAGCAGCATGAAAAAAAATGCAGTTCTTGTCACTCACAGGAATGAGGGAAGTGCAGTGACACAGCAAGGTAGCTACACTGAGCTGAGATTTACAGTATTCTATTTAGTTTTAAAACTACATTTACCTTGCACGCTTTTTGACAAGGGGTTGTTTGGAAGCACCACAGACTTTTAATAGTACATTTTATTGGTTAATATTACTTGATAAAGGGGGACTGTAAGAGTTAGCCTGGTGGTGATAATGCAAGAAATAAAGCTCTTTTTACAGCCACTTTACTATAGTATGGTCTTAGCTGAATTTGTTATGTTTATGTTGATTTGGAGCAACTCAGGGATTTTGTTTCTTCTAGTAAGTTTACAGTAAGTGAGCTTTCTTTTCAGTGTTCATATAGTAATCCTGTCTGCTAAAAATGACATTCTTATGCAACTGAACTGCATCCATGATTGTGTTCTTGATGGGAGCTTAATCAGCGGTTCAATAATGTTCTGATGGAACATACTGTATTTGTACAGTGAATGAGGTGAGGTGTTTTTTCTCTATTAAAACAGATTATAATCTTCCCCTAGTCTTAAGAAAGTGCTGTCTGTGAAAGTGCTGTCTGTGCTGTGCCTTAAAAAGTTTAATAACGTTGTAGTCAGGCAAAATGGATGCTGTACTGCAAGAATGCATATTTTGCCAGACAAGAACTACATTGTCTGGTAACATTTTGCTGATATTGTCACTATAAACATATTTGTGACTGTCCTAACAACAAATCCTCATTATGTTCACAGAAAACATAATCTGGTTGCAATTAGGTTCCCTACAGAATTTGTTTATGACTCTAGTTTAGTTGTACTGAAACTGAATTGTTAGGAGAAAGGCTTGCATATGGGCACCTGACAGCTTGTGAGATATGCTGTGTAGTTTAACAGCCCATAAATACATTTGCCTCAGATGAACTTCCATCAAGTTCTGGAGACATGTGTAAAAGTGAAGAAAGCAAGATGCATTGACAAAGGTTACAATAAAGACTCTATATAGATACTACAAAGGGTCTCTATGCGTACAGAGTGTGCACAAGATGTATTTGTCCTTCAAATGTGAAGAACATTTAGGGCCAGATTCCAGATTGGAGGCCCGAAAAATCAATTTTAATCAAGGCTGCAACACAATGAATGTGAAAATAGCAGGCCATGAATAAATAAATAAATAAAATCTCTATTTCCTGTCAAATTGCTCTTGCTATCGTGAAGGAAGTGCTGGTGATAGATGGAAATGAAGGAGAGTAATCTGTTGGGCAGCATGGATTGTGGCTCCAATTGGGGCAGCTCGTCTTGTTCCACCTCAGTGGAAGATTGATGACTTCTGGGTTTTGTGGGATTTGCACCTGTTTCCACTTGTTGGCTTCCCTCTCTCCCCTCCTGTTCTTCTCTCTGTAAGCTCTGCTCTCTCCTACTGTTCAGCCACTGCAGTGACATTATTAAATGTTTCTGAGAAATTGTGCTAGATACTGTAATAACATATTTTTTTAAAGCTGCAATAGCTAATATTTTACTTTTTTTTTTAAAGAAATTCAGTAAAAATGGGACAAGAGGGGTTGTCTTTCAGCTTTTCTAGGTCATATTGCTCTAAGGTTAGAAGAAAATTTATACACACTAAAGACCAGTCTTACACACATTTCAGTGCTGACATGTTTGTGCAGAATAGTTATATGGTTATTCTATGGTTATTGTATTCATCAGTTCTACAGTTGTATAACATAATAGTAAGAATAACATTGTAGTACAGTACAACATTTTTAAAATCATTACTTCCATTATTTTTACAAGAACTATACATATTTTTTAAATTAAACACTACACTAGCACTTCAAGACACATGGTAGGACATCACCATGAATCATGTATCACTTCTCCCTCAGTCATCACCACAGTGTCCTGACCCACTCCTGGCACCGGACATAAAACTCGCTTAACTCAGATAATTCTGTGCAAGTCTGTCCTCCAGAATAGAAGGACTGTGAGATTTCAGTTGTTTGTGTGTGTGTGTGTGTGTTATTTTATTTTAACACTACTACATATGAAGCTTGTTTGTGGGGGGGTGGGGTTCTGTGACAGACACGAAGGGAGGTGTCAGGGAGGGGTAGAAAGCTATTGTATGAGTCAACGCCGAGTATTGGTGATTTTAAAATCAACTCGCTACCAACAATGTGCTATTAACAGTTAGCTTCCCTGACAGTCATCATGGTGGTGGTCACCACATTAGTCATACAGTGGTGATTCTGGCATTTTAGAAAAGACTGGTCGCATATGATGTAATCATGACATTGGAGCCCATGATCTAGTCTTTAGTAGGTCACATAGAGTTCAGAGTGTCTTTGACAAATGTTCTGAATACCCCTGGGGTGAGTGACAGCCCAAATGGCAGATTGTGATATTGTTAGGCTATGCCCCGAAAAGCAAACTAAGAAACTTACTGTGACTCCAATACATGTCACAAATCCTGAGTGTGACTGGAGAAGTTTTGCCTTGCAGGGGAGGCAGAGGAGAAACACAGCCCCTTTTTTCCTCAAACCAGTAGGGTGCTACATAGAGGAAACAGCCTGATCCCCACTATTTTACTAACCTACTTTTGTTCACTTGTGGCTTAATCTCTTGCCAATAAAGATCAGTTCACCTTCTGTTCAACACAATGGCAGTGAGGACAGAATGGGTTTTGCTGTCTAATGAGACATCTGTCTCTCTCTTTCTCTCTCTCTCACACACACACACATTGAGACACATACAGAAAAGTCCAAGTTTCCAACCAGTATATCTGATTGAAGGCTGTACTGGGTCAAATTAGGCTTTATGACCATGACTAACTTGTCCTTGGACATAATCACTGTCAACTACAATCAGTTTTAATGGATTTTATATATAGGACACCATAATTCTATGTGTCTCTGTGTGTTTGTGTGTCAGTTTAACAACTTTTGTTCAGTTGGATTAAATTACTTTGGATATAATCATGATCAGTTTATGGTACAACAATACTTGTCACAATGTGCAGTGATCTTACTGTATGCATAACAAGACACAAGCAAATGAACCTCTACTAACCAGGTATTTCAGAATCGCTTAAACTCTAAAAAGAAACTCAGGTTTTTCTTCACACAGATTTATCTGAAATCTGAACAGTCAACAATAGGATGTTGCTGTTGTTCTGTCCACATAAATGTGCTACAGAATAGCACTAATCAACTCCACCACTTACACAAGATAACCTCCCATTTCTCCTGGTTTTGCTGTAATTATCAAAATGTTTCTTTTAATACTGACTCTATTTTCCTGTATGGTCATAGAGGTAAGTCAGGAATCATTGCCTCACTTGCATCACATGCATGCTTTCCTGTGCTTTGTTAAGTGGACAGCCTCAACTTGTATTGGAGGGCAGCGTTATTGGCTCAGAGAGGGAATCTCTCAAGTCTAGGGCATAGTAGGCCAAGACCCCCAAATGCAACTGGAGCACACTCCACTGGGAGCGAGACTGTGTCAGCAGCACAGATTCTTGAGTGGCTTCTTGGTGCATGTAAGGCCATTTGTCTGTTTTTTTTCTCCAGGACATATTCAAGAGTTCTTTTCCATGTAAGCTGTTAAATGCAGTTGGGTCCTTGAGTTCTGCACAAACTAGAGAAATAAATCTCAAAAAATGTTTTAGATAAAGGCAACAGCTAATAAATATCTATTCTTAGAATGAAAAGGATTGTATTCCCATTGTATCCGTCTCAGTGGAGTTGCTTCACTGGACTAGAAGAGAAACCATGAAAACTGCATGTGACTAAATGCACAATATACTGTAAATTGATATAATCTGTAACAGTAGGCTGACCACCCAATAAACCACAAATATACACTCATCCTTCATTCAAGAATTTTTTTCAGCTGAGGCTTGCATGCTGTCATGTCACCTTGACTCCAGACAGAGGCTTAAGATATTATTTGACAATATTTCTGTAAATATGGGTCCGCTTATGAACTTCACATTTTCTGTAGTTAGTTGTTGAACCTTAAAAGTACAAAAAAAGTGAAGCAGAAGGCATGCCTAGTGTTAGGTCATGCTAGTGACACAGCCTAACACCAGGAAGCAGCACATGCTGGTGTACAACCCTCGCTGTTCTGATGAAGTTGACAATGCCCTTTAGCCTCTCCTCTGTGTGTCCAGCTGTGCTTTCAGCTAGGACTCAAGAGTCAGGTCTTCAGGAAAGTTTTTAAACTGCTGAGAATACTTTCTTCTAAAAGGGCAGCAGGATGTCTTGTTTTTAGAAACCCCCCAAGCCCCCCTTAAATGGTTGGCTGTTCACAGACAGTTACAAAAAAGGCAGGGTTGTCTCCAAGTCAGCCTCTTCTTTATCCTTTACTGGGTGGCTTAGGATTTTAGAGGAGGCCTCTGTTTTCTTAGAAACTACAGGTTCTTTCAGCCCTTTCTCGGTCCTTCAAGTGGGTGAGTGTTGAAGACAGCTTCTGCTTTGTGTTTCTTCTTGCAGAAGGCAGACTTCTCCTCAAAAACAACTGACTAGGAATAGGGCATAATCATGGCTTCCACTGCCATTTTTATTGCATGTTTCCACAGACATGTTTAGGTTGTGGAAATATATAAATATTCTGGAGAGAATCATGAGGGGTTCATACAGGAAGCAAAGCCCAAATAAGTAACACTGCAGAAAGCAAACTCAAAACTGACGATAATTTCAAGCAATTTTTTTTTTTTTTTGAGGGTTTGCTGCTGCGCCCCCTCCAGCAAGTGGCGCCCTAGGCGACCACCTAGTTCGCCTATGCCAAGAGCCGGCTCTGATTCCACTGTGCGAGAGAAGAGTTCTGGAGTGGTCTAGTCAAAGTCTAGACCTGAAGAAGCTCTACTTTTTGTGGTTACTAAACATTTTGCTTCAACACAAGCTATTACCATTTCAAACTTGTATTTAGTGTTTGCTCAGGTTGCCTTTTATGTTACATTTATAGATCTGAAACAGTTTAGTCTGAGATACACACAATAAGAGACAAAATCTGGAGGGAGTAAAGTATTTTTTTCATAGCACTGTAGAGTCATCCACTAAATCATAGTGATGGTATGTTTGTATAATTAAATTATGGATAAGACTGTTTCTGTGCTGAGGAACAGTGAAGACTGTTTAAAGAAATGGGAATTAACAGCAATTCTACTGTCTCAATAGCTGCTGCAGTCATGCAAAAACAAGTCTTTGACTGCACTACATAGCACTTATGTCCCATCAGTGCCATTGGAATGGCATGTCATAGTAACATTGGTTAGTAGTCTGCATGAGATTTATTCTATTTTTGCTAGAAAACAGTTGTTTTGTTTTTCATATGGTACATGGACATGTAATGGTTTACTGAAGCATGGTCAGAATCTAAATATAGAATGAAGTGAAAACGCAGCAGAAATAAAAATGCATCTGCAAATTCTTGGAAGTGTCTACAGTACATTATGTCTCCAGACTTACACACACACACACACACACAATGCTTTGTCTTATCTAAAAAGTTATAAATCGCTGCTGTGGCTTGCTAGGTGGCAGCTGAGTCTGAATCATAGTGACACTGTCTGGCTCTTTAAAGATCACTGCAGTGGAACTGGGCCTCATATCCCTGCTACTACAACAACACACACACACACACACACACATCCACTGACACATAGGTACTATGTGAAGTCTGGTGGTAATAATACGGACGGGGCATATATGAACTATTTAAATGTAATTTTTAGAAAACAATGAAACAGGAAATATTAAAATTATATCTTAGACATACTTAAAAAACATCACCTTTGCTAGTTGGACGTTCATCATAAGTTGTCCATGTCCATCGTAAACATGTTTGAAGTACTTGTATAATGAAATACTCATTCAGTCATTTTATTAAGCAATGACCTTTCTTTGAACACTCAGGTGACATTTTAAATTTTTAGCTTTGTTACTATAGTGAAGAAGTTAGAGGAACACAATTATGTTTGTCCTTCCTAAAAACATAATTATATGTTACCAACAGTTTAGACCGTCCTGCAATACATTAAGTGTTCTGGAGTGAGTTGGAGCGAGGTTGGGGAGAATGGGTGAGAGATAAAACACAGAATATCAGAAAAAGAGACACTAATTTGTTCCCCCAAACTGACAGTCAATGTTGTAACTTCTGTCAACATGGAGCCCAATTTTTCCCCAATGTAACCTTATAGCTCTGGTGTTTTACCACTACATGGCTCTAATCTACTCTGCTCTACTTTACTCGCTTTTGGTACCAGCTATTTCATAGCTGGTTATCACATCAATGCCACATGAAACTACTGTGCAACTGCCAACACATACAGGTAACAGAGGATATTAAAGAAATGCCTGTCTTGTTTCTCTTGATGTGGTATATGTCCACATTTTGTTCCGCCTCAGCTCACTTGGAACCTCGACAAAGGTGATACCGAAGAAAAACAACTTTTATCCGATGGAAAATCATGTGGTCGAAAAATGCTAGAAAAGTAACAAAGTTGCAACATTTAACATATAAACGGCTCATACGTATTCATCACTTACAGATCAGTCTTCACACAGAAGTCAAAGTCAGCTTCATAGGTATCACATTTTCCAGGGTTGAACCTTTCCCTGTCAGTGGACAAGAAATAATCAACGCTGCCTCTCCCTGGGTGTTGGCTTTGATGTGTAATTGACTGGGTCATTAATTAGCTAGTTAGTGTTAAGTGGTGCATGGAATATTACAAGAGACACCTGTCCATTTGGCAGAGAGTTTTCGCCATAAAAAATCTAAGCAGCGCATCCCAAGTGACCTCTCTCACATACATTTGTGCTCTTTCAGCAAACTTCAGGAAGAAAAATCCATTCGGTATCTCCATGAGCTTCTTTGCATGTATGTATGTGAGTATATATCAATACGGTCTTTTTCTATGAAAGAGAAACAGTCCTAACATCCTGGACTATAACTACTCTACTATACAACTGGTATTATATAAAGTTTACTACCTTAAGATAACACATTAAAAGTATTTACAAATGTACAGTTGTAATTAAAAAATTATATAATGTACAACTCAAAGCCAGTCAGATTTATGATGGCATGAAAGTAAATGCATTAAGCATGGAGTGATTTGTACACAATGTACAGCCATTGCATCGGTTCTTTTTATATTTGCTTTATTCACAAATAAAAACAAGGCAGTTTAAATGAATGATAATTGCCTCAGAACATTTATTGTCAGCAGTCAGTTATTTCCTCCCTCAGTTCAAAGACATGCATGTTAGGATTAATTGGTGACTCTAAATTGCCCATAGGTGTGAATATTTGTCTGTCTCTATATGTCAGCAACTGTAATAGACTGGTGACCTGTCCAGGGTGTACCCTGCCTCACGCCCATTGACAGCTGGGATAGACTCCATCTTGACCCTTGACACTTTAGTGGAAAAGTGGTTAAGGTGATGGATAAATGGATCAAACTACACGTTTATTTTCACCGGCCATCCCTGGTGAATATTTCAGTATAAAACATGGTTGGTAGTGCCAACAGTACAGTATGCTTGAAAGTTGCAGGTCATAGCAATCTGCAATGAGGTTATCTGCTCTGAAGTACCATTCCACTTTCATTTTCCTTCAAAAAATATTTTAATATTCTGTGAGGTTATGTGCCTGACTGGGCTAAAGGCTCTCTGGAGAGCACACACACACACGCCCAAGAGGCATTTCTACCATCTCTTGTTTCAGGGAGCACTGATCCATAAAAGCCTGGTCGTGTGAGGGTGTAAGGGGCAGTGGAGCACAGAAGTGTCCTTTGTGACCTAAAGAAGAGAAACAAGTATTATTGTTCAAGACAATTCTGTCACAGATGTTCTATATTCACCTTTAATATGGCTCAGTTCAAGTTCAAGCTTTTACATTACCTGACAATATGCAATATATGAACAAAGCTGTCTGAGAAGAACTGAAAAGAAAAAAAAGCTTGACAACACCACATCCCCTCAGCTGTAGCAGAAATGCTGTGCTGAACAAAGCTGCTGCACTGGAAACAAGTGAATGTATGACTGGAACTACAGAGTGGAGTACATCTACAGCCTGCAGCAGCAGTTAGTCTGGGCTAAACAGTAGCAGAGCTGGGATTAATATCTAAGACCTGCTGGCCCCTTACACATGATCACTCAAGGCCTGTAAACACAACAGTTGGAAGCCCTTTCAAATTCAAAAGTGGGTATTTAATTCACCAACTCTAGTCAATTTCATGAGTGTCACAGTATCCCATACAGATATGTCAGATAATGACGCTTCACACTGCACCAAATAATGACACTTGTTTAGTCCTCTGGTGTCTCATATTGATTCAATTCAGCGCCAAATCACCACAGAAGTTACCTCACTTTACAGTGTAAGGTTTAAGACCTTACACAATATAAGTATATAAAGAATAATGTAGAAGACCCAACTGTCCCATAAATGCTAAAGGTTCTAAAAGCTTATTTTGGTGTCATTATTTGACACCAAATAATGACACCATTATCCAGGTGGCTGGACCTGTTGTCATGACAGAGTCATGAATGTAATGAAAACATTACTTAAATAATGTTGTTGACAACATCTGCACTGCAGTTACTCTAAGCTCCCTATAAACATGTACTGTATCATACACAGCGTAAAAACATCAAGGTTTCGGTTCTCTAGCAACAGTAAAACCTGCAGTGTGGTACTAAAGAGTATGTTGTCAAGTGAGAGGATGCACTGTGTTCATATCAGACCTCTGTCTTAAAACATATGGACACTCAAACTATTTTAGATTGTTATAGGGGCATACTAGAGGGAACACATGTCTTGATTTTGTCTGAGGTGGTCTTTGAGACTCAAACCTCTGCTTTAATGCATTATAATAAAAGGCAGTCTTATCCAATTGATAGTTACACTGATACCAAGGCTTTCAAAAAGTTCCTTGCACAAGCACACGGTGCCTTCTACACGTGCATGTGCCACACATCAGCTGTCAGACTAAT
This sequence comes from Sandelia bainsii, assembly GCA_032362345.1. Classification (NCBI taxonomy): domain Eukaryota; kingdom Metazoa; phylum Chordata; class Actinopteri; order Anabantiformes; family Anabantidae; genus Sandelia; species Sandelia bainsii. Next base: position 1,310,219 of record JAUMHL010000010.1, read on the forward strand.
CCAGCAAAGCTGCCAACCTTGCATGCTAAAGTCTTTTTCTAATTAGAGGCTTCTGATCTGATTTGAGAGCCTTGGTGCTGGGCCCGATGCTTTGGTAATGATAACTGAAGAGGTGATAGCAATCATTTGGACTTGGTAAACACTTCACCTCTCAGATGCCTTGCATCCATTATGGTAATGTAGGAAGTAAGTGTTGCGTCGAATGTTCACGAGTTGTCCAGAGACGTCCCAAACTTTTCCACAGCTCAGCTTATACTATATTAGTAGGGAAAGAGTGAAGTTTTACACTCAACATTATTGTTGTCATTTTTCCCGCAGGTATCTCAGCTGAGGACAGACAAAAACAACTGAAGAGAAGACGAGGTGGCTGTCTTGGTTCCTTTACAGTCAAACTCCAAATGTCACCTGGATATCACAAAGCCAGACTCTAAGACTGTTACCTTTAAGGGAACTCCCTCACCCAACATAATGATCTTTTGTAAATGATGCACTTCAGGACCATTTTGGAATTTCAGCACTTGTCCTGATGCTAACCTGCAGGACAGATCCACCTTCGGATGTATGTCTAACCTGGAAGTAGCCAACTTTCTGACCTTCTCCCTTTTTTTCTTAACGACACCAACTGTCCCTGATGATCACGAGGGAATATGTCACTCTTTTTCTGGTGGGCTCTTGTTTCCTGCTGGAGTGCAGCTCTCAAATCCCACTGCAGGCTCAGCCCCAGAGCAGAACTAAGGGTGCAGTGATGTCAGCCAGAGGAGACATTGGAATTAAAAATGTGAGGTCATCTGTTGAAGAAGTGACATCATTAGAACGCAGCACAAGGTTATGGAGACATGGGAGGTTGAGGGCCCAGCGTATTAAAAGAGGATGGGTGTGGAACCAGTTCTTCGTCCTGGAGGAGTACATGGGGTCTGAACCACAGTATGTTGGAAAAGTAAGTACATGTTTATTATATCTGAAATTGTAAAGTTCTATATGTCTGAAATTTGCCAGATTTTCGCCGAGTTTGAGCTGCAACTTTGAAAATGTACATACTTACATGAAAATTAGAAATTAGGAGTTGGGGAGGAGGGTATAGTACTATAAAGAAATCACGATGATATGAAACAATACTTGAATTACAAGACCTGCTGACTGGTTTGCATGTTCTGCCTGTGCCTGTGCAGGTTTTATGCAAGTACTGTGGTTTTCTTCCACAGCCAAAAGACAAAACACAATGAAGTGGCCTAAATTTGATGTTTTAGCTCCCAGAGTAAAAGTAACTTAGATCTGATTATTTCCACTGAGCTGTGAGCAAACTAAATCAGATTTTGAATCAAATTTATATGTGGTCCCAGATCCGAATCATGTATGATCTCTGACAGGGGTTCCACTGCCTCAGAAACTCAGAGTGACAACAGAGACTGAGCTAAATGAAGAGATCTGGAAGTTTTAGATTTGTTGGGACATTTTCATATAGTCTTGGTCACCTACAAACTGCACATGTGACAGCATGAATGACTGTTAGCCTATATGCCCTTTTACCCACCTCTAATCCAGTGACAGCCACCACTGGCTCCACTCCACCCTATGACCCTCTGCTGTACTAGATAAACGATAAAGATAATGGCTGGATAGATAGGGTGCAAGACAGTAGACTTAGAAAAAAAACAGTGGTGGCAGGTTTCTAAACCTACAACAGAACTCAAAGATGTTCTAATGTTGATGTTGTTGCTAGGTGGAGGTGTGGATGAGTTCTCTGAGCAGATTCCTGGATCCAGAATCAGGTGTCTCAGTTGATGAGCGGCTTATACCTGAATTATCTGTTTAAATTTGGCAAAGTCACACTTTGGAAAATCAGAGCAGTAAGCGCTACTGTGGCTCATGCAACTGCTCAGGGGAGAGCAGGCACAGCCTTCAATAAAGAAACACTTAAAGCCTTGCTCTGCACATTATAACACTTGTGAATTTGGTGTCACAGCATGGTCATGCATAATATGACAGGAGTAATGTACTGGAGGAGTAATGTATATAAATAGCTTTTTCTGGGTTTAGACAGAAACCAATTTCTTAAAACACATTTACAGCATCAGTAGAGTGTTAGGTCCTGATCAGATCATTAACATCCAACCACATAGAGCGCAGATGTGAGAAAATCAAAACACAAATGACAGGACAGGATGTAGCTGTGGATACGATCACTTTGGCAGCAGCTTGCCAGCAGCTCTCCACCAGCCAGCCTACCACTGTAGACCGGCAGCAGCTTTCTCTCTGCAGGTGGCAATGAGACCTCCAGCTGGCACAAAGACAGAGAGAGAGAGAGAGAGAGAGAAAGGTGAAGAGAGAGCCAGAAGCATAAAAAAGCAGGATTTCTGTTGGTAAATTAAATAATCTGAATTTGTGTCAAAACATGTCAGCGTGAGATGTGGCTCAAAACATAACAAAATGAAAAGTGCAATAAACTAGTGCTGTGATGCTGAGAAACCTGCGCCCTGGTTCTTCCTCTGTGAATAACTGAGTTTGTCTGATTCGATTGTTGATGATTTAATACAAGTCTTTTTCAGGCTTAAATTTCAGCATCTGTTGCTGCCTGCAGCCTGCAGCAGTACAGTCTCATTCAGTTAGACCTGGACCTAAACTTTAAATAGTGAATCCTCCTGAACTCATTTTCATTTACAGATGATATGTTACTAGTCATGCCAACACACAAACATTCGTGTGAGCTTTGGGTTTAGTTTTATTGTCATTTTCACACATTGCATGAGATATGCTTCCTGGAAACAGTCCAAAGAAACTGCTGAATCCCCATGTTAGCTTTATACTTTATAATTAACTGAATATTTGTATATACATATACAAAAAAAATGAAAGGAACACTTTTTAATCAGGGTATAGTATCAAGTCAGTTAAACTCCTGGGATATTGATCTGGTCAGTTGAGTAGCAGAGGGGGTTGTTAATCAGTGTCAGCTGTTTTGGTGTTAATGAAATTAATAACAGGTGCACTAAAGGGGCAACAATGAGACAACCCCAAAAACAGGAATGGTTTTGCAGGTGGAGGCCACAGACATT